>SZWC01001281.1:164469-208808 GCA_023375785.1 Penium margaritaceum | reverse complement strand
AAGAGAGAGAGAGAGAGAGAGAGAGAGAGAGAGAGTTGATGAGCACATGTGTGGATGTGCGTATTCGTGGTAGTGAAGTATGTGTTTGTGAACTGAAAGATCACAAGAGGAGAGGGTTGTAGTTTGAGTGTGTGACATGTACGCTACTTGTCAAGAATTATGTAGCATGGCACTCAAGTATGCATGTCAAAAGACTAGGTGAAGGATCACGCTCATACAATGTCCATGCTCCTTTTCATTTCAAACCATCACTGAGTGTTACATATAGGAGGAGATCTTCCAGGATAATCACAGGACCCAGTGGACCACCACAGACCAACGAGTGGATTTTTGGACCATCGCTTGACATCATGGAGAATGGCGGACTGTTCAAAACAATAAGAGACCCTTCCACAGTTTTATTCAGCCAGAAAGCATTCTGAAACATGGTGAACCACTATACTCCTTCACAAGCACCAGAGAGGGTTGCATACCAATGCACAATAGTGCATACCACTTGGGATGTCAGGACTGTATGGGACCATTGCATACATATGTGGACTATGGTGAACGATGTGAACTCAGTAGACTATAGCCAACCTCTGCAGGCCATTGCAAATCATTGAAAATCATCATGGACTGTCGCCAGCCTTCCCAGACCACCGGAAAGAATTGTGAGCAGTTGCAGGCTATCATGAACTGTCTCGGATCATCAGAGCTCATCATCTTAGACTATCCTACTTTGGCCCATTATCGTCCATCACATGCCATAGGTTACTATTACGTATTCTCACAAGACTTGGAAACGAGGAATTGCCGCCGAAAATCTCAATCTAGATTGGTCGATCTCTGGTCACCTTGCACCATCATAGAACTTGGCTGCTTACTGTGGACTATGGCAGACCCATTTGGAACATATCACCACTTGATGCAAATGGTGGTATGGGGATGATTGTCATAAATTGGCTTTCAACATGCAAATGATTTTTGTCGACGAAAAAGTCACGAGTAGTGCATAGTTGCGCACGATTGAAGATAGTTGTACAGAGTGAGGATTGTTATTGATTTGCATGAAGCTCTACAAAGTTGAATGGAGTTCAATGGAGTTCAACAAGGATGTACAGAATTGTACTGGGTCGTAGGAAGCTATACAAAGTTTTACAAAGTTGTGCAGACTCATACATGGCTGCATTAATGTAAAAAGCTATTACAGAGCTATTCAAGGTTGTAAAGAGTTGCACAAGGTTGTATGAAGTTTTTCAGGTAGAATATTGTTATGTTGCAGAGTTTGTACAGATTTGCAAAGAGTTTGTTAGAGGTTTTCTTTTGACTGTATCGCATTATGCGGCATTAACACATAGTTGGAGGCTTTTGTGCAAAGATAGTAATGATTCTTGTAGAGTTCTATAGAGCAATACATGGTAGCTTGAAGGAATTGTACCAAGTTGTAAGGAACTGTGCGAGTTAGTTTTGATTTTTGCAGGCTATACATGCAATGTGGGTGAGGCATAACTGAAGCGTGGGTGAGGCGTGAGTGAGGAACAGGTGAGGTGTAGGTGAGGAACAGGTAAGGTGAAGATGAGGAAGAGGTGAGGCGCAGGTGAGGCATAGGTAAGGCGTAAGTGAGGCATAGGTGAGGTATGGGTGAGGCGTGGACGAGGTGTGGGTGAGGCGTGAGTGAGGCGTTGACGAGGTGCGGATGATGTGCAAGTGTGGTGCGGGTGATATACGGATGAGGCTTTGGTGAGGCGCGGGTAAGGCGCAGGTGAGGCAAAGGTGAGGGGCAGGTGAGGCGCAATTGAGGCACGGGAAAGGTACATGTGAGGCATATGTGAGGCGCTACTGGGGTGCAAGTGGTTCGCAGGTGGAGCGCAGGTGTGGCGCAGGTGGGGCGTAAGTGCGACACAAGTGGGGGGTTGGTGGGATGCAGGTGAGGTCGCAGGTGGGGCGCAGGTGGGGCCCAGGTGGGGCGCAGGTGGGGCATGTAGGTGGGGCGCAAGTAGGGCACAAATAGGGAACAGGTAGGATGCAGGTGGGATGCAAGTGGGGTGCACGTGGGGTGCAGGTGGGGCGCAGGTGAGGTGCAAGTAAGGTACAGGTGAGGGACAGGTGAGGCACAGGTGAGCTGTAGGTGAAGACGCATGTGAGGTGCAAGTGAGGTAGAAGTGAGGCACAGGGGAGGCAGAGGTGTGACATAGGTTAGGTGCAGGTGAGGGGCAGGTGAGGTGCAAGTGAGTTGCATGTAAGGCGCAGATGAGACAGAGGTGAGGCACAAGTGGGGCACAGGTGAGGTCCAGACGAAGCGCGGAGGAGGTGCAAGTGAGGTGTGGGTGATGTGCGGATGAGGCGCAGGTGAGGTGTGGGTGAGGCGCAGGTGAGGTGCGGGTGAGGCGCAGGTGAGGGGCAGGTGAGGCGCAGATGAGGTGTGGGAAAGGTACGCCAAAGGCATAGGTGAGGCGTAGGTAAGGCGTAGGTGGGACACATGTTGGTCGCAAGTGGGGCGCATGTGGGACGCGGGTAGGGCATAGGTGGGGTGCAAGTGGGGAGTTGGTGGGATGCAGGTGGGGCGGATGTGGGGTGCAGGTGGGGTGCAGATGGCGCGTAGGTGGGGAACAGATAGGGAGCAGGTGGGGTGCAGGTGGGACGTAGGTGGGGTGCAGGTGGATCACATGTGGGGCACCCCTACTTGCGCCTTACTTGCACCCTAGTTGCGGCCAAGTAGGGTGCAACTAGGGCACAAGAAGGGCGCAACTAGTGCACAACTAGGGTGCAAGTGGGGCGCAAGTAGGGCGCAACTGGGGCTCAACTAGGATGTATGTAGGGGGCAACCACGGCACAAGAAGAGCGCAAATAGGGGGAAACTAGGGTGCAACTAGGGTGCAACTAGAGGGCAACTGGGGAGCAACTAGGGTGCAAGTAGGGCACAAGTACGGCACAAGTAGGACACAAGTAGGGTGCAACTAGGACACATCTAGGACAAAGCTCTGGCGAAAGCAGGGCGTATGTAGTGCGCAAGTACGTTGCAAGTAGGATGCAAGTAGGGTGCACGTAGGGTGCGAGTAAGGTGCATGCAGGATGCAACTAGGGCACAACTATGTCACTAGGGTGCAAGGAGGTCGCAAGTAGGTCAAAGGTAGGGCGCAAGTCGGGTGCAAGTAGAGGAAACTAGGCTACAACTACAGTGAGACTAGGTCAAAAGTAGGACGAAAGTAGGGTGCAACTAGGATGCAACTAGGGCGCAAGTAGGGCGCAACTAGAGCGCAACTAGGGCGCATCTCGAACCCATCTAGGGCACAAGTAGGACACAACTAGGGTGAAACTAGGGTGCAACTAGTGCGCAACTAGGGCGCAAGCAGGGTGAAAGTAAGGCATATGTAGGATGCAAGTAGGGTGCAACTAGGGCGCAACTAGGGTGCACCTAGGGCACAACTAGGGCACAAGTAAGGCGGAAGTAGGACGCACGTAGGGTGCAACTAGGACACAAGTAGGACGTAACTAGTGTGCAAGTAGGATGAACTAGGGTGCAAGAAGGGTGTCACTTATGCTTAACTAGGATATAACCAGGACGTATGGCGCAAGTAGGGCGTAAATAGGGCGCAAGTTCAGGGAAACTAGGGTGCAACTAGGGCACAACTAGGACACAACTAGGATGCAACTATGGTGCAACTAGGGCGAAGCTAGTGCTCAATTCAGGTGCAACTAGGACGCAACTAGGGCGTAACTAGGGTACACTTAGGGTGAAACTAGGGTGCAACTAGGGTGCAACTAGGACGCAACTAGGGCACAAGGGCACAACAAGGGCGCAATTGGGGCGCAACGATGGTGCAACAAGGGCGCAAGTAAAGTGCAACTGAGGCGCAACTGGGGCTAAACTATGGTGCAACCAGGGCACAACTAGTGTGCAACTAACACAAAACTAGGGAACAGTAGGACACAAGTACGGCCAAACTAGGGCACAGCTAGTGTCCAACTGATGCGGAACTAGGATGCAACTTGGGCGCAAGTAGAGCAAAACTAGGGCGCAACTAGGGTGCAACTAGGGCGTAACTAGGGTGCAACTAGTGCGTAACTAGGACGCAAGTAGGGCGTAGCTAGTGCCCAACTGAGGCGTAACTAGGGCGCAACTAGGGCATAACTATGGCTCAACTAGGGCACAACTAGGACACAAGTAGGGCGCAACTAGGTCGCAAGTAGGGTGCAAGTAGGACACAACTGGGGCACACCTAGGGTGCAACGAGGGTGTAACTAGTGTGCAACTAGGGCACGAGTAGGGTGCAAGTAGACCACAACTAGTGTGCAACTAAGGTGCAACTAGGGTGCAATAAGGGCATAACTAGGGTACAACAACCGAGCAACTAGGACACAACTTGGATGCAAGTAGGGTACAACTAGGCGCAACTAGAGCGCAACTAAGGCACAACTTGGATGCAACTAGGACACAACCAGGGAGCAAGTAGGGCACGAGTAGGGCTGAACTAGGGTACAACTAGGGCACAACTAAGGCTCAACTAGTGTGCAAGTAGGGCATAAGTAGTCCGCAACTAGGGTGCAACTAGGGTGCAACTAGGATGGAACAAGGGCACAAGTAGGGCGTAAGTAGGGTGAAAGTAGGGCGCAACTAGGGCCAAAGAAGGCTGCAACTAGGCCGCAACTAGGGTGCAAGTAAGGGACAAGTAGGGCGCAAGTAGGGTATAAGTAGGGCTGTAGTAATGCACAACTAGGGGACAACTTGGGCGCACGTAGGGCACAGCTAGGATACAAGTAGGGTGCAACTAGGGCGTAACTAGGATCCAACTGGTGTGCAACAAGGTCGTAAGGAGATCGTAACTAGGACGTAACTAAGGCGCAACTAGGACACAACTAGGGCGCAACTAAGGTGCAAGTAGGGCGCAAATAGGGTGCAAAGTAGGGTGAAAGTAGGGTGCAAGTAGGGCGTAAGTAGGGCGTAACTAAGGTGCAACTAGGGAGCAACTACGGTACAAGAAGGGCGTAACTAGGGTGTAACTAGGGTACAGCTAGGGTACAACTCATACACAAGAAGGGCGCAAGTAGGGCACAACTAAGATGCAACTAGGGTGCAACTAGATTGTAACTAGGGCACAAGAAGGATACAACTAGGATACAAGTAGGGCACAACGAGGGCGCAACTAGGGTGTAACTAGGGTACAGCTAGGGTACAACTCATACACAAGAAGGGCGCAAGTAGGGCACAACTAAGATGCAACTAGGGTGCAACTAGATTGTAACTAGGGCACAAGAAGGATACAACTAGGATACAAGTAGGGCACAAGAAGGGTGTAAGTAGGGCACAACGAGGGCGCAACTAGGGCGCAACTAGGGTGCACCTAATCTGCAAGTAGGGTGCAACTAGGGCGCAACTAGGGCGCAACTAGGGCACAAGAAGGGTGTAAGTAGGGCACAACGAGGGCGCAACTAGGGCGCAACTAGGGTGCACCTAATCTGCAAGTAGGGTGCAACTAGGGCGCAACTAGGGCGCAACAGGGGCGCAACTGGGGTGTAATTGGGGCGCAACTGAAGCACAACTGGGGCGTAACAAGGACGCAACTAGGGCACAACTGGGGTGCAACTAGGGCGTAACTAGGGCGCAACTAGGGACCAAATAGCGTACACTAGGGAGCATAAAGGGCACAAATACTGCTAAACTACGGTGCAGCTAGTATCCAACCGAGGCGCAACTATGGTGCAAGTAATGTACAACTTGGGTGCAACTAGGGCATAACTAGGGCACACCTAGGGTTTAACTAGGGTGCAACAAGGGCTTACCTAGTATCCAAGAAAGGCGCAACTAGGGCGCAACTAGGGTGCCCCTAAGGCGCAACTAGGGCACAACTAGGGCGTAAGTGAGGCGCAAGTAGGGCGGAAGAAGGGCGGAAGAAGGGCGCAACTAGGGCGTAACTAGGGTGCAAGTAGGGTGCAATTAGGGTGCAAGTGGTGCACAACTATAGTAGAACCAGAGCACAACTAGGGCGCAAGTACGGCGGAAGTACGGCGCAAGTAGGGTGCAAGTACGGCGCAACTAGGACATAACTAGGGTACAAGTCGGGTGCAAGTAGGGTGCATTTGGGATGCAACAAGGACGCAAGTAGAGCGATACTACGGCACAAGAAGGGCACAAGTATGGCGCAACTAGGGCGCAACTACAGCACAATGGAGATGCAACTAGGGCGCAAGTAGGGCGCACGTAGGCCGCAAGTATGATGCAAGTAGGGTGCAAGTAGGCCGCAAGTACATCAAAACTATGACACAAGTAGGACGCAAGTAGGATGCAAGTAGGGTGCAAGTAGGGCGCAACTAGGACGCAACTAGGGCACAACTAGGCCAAAACTAGGACGCAAGTAGGGCGCAAGTCGGACGAAGGTAGGACCCAAGTAGGGCGTAAGTAGGAACTAGGTCGCAACTAGGGTGCAACTAGGGCAAGATAAGGGCGCGAGTAGGGCACAAGAAGGGCACCACTAGGGCGCAAGGAGGGTGCAACTAGAGTGCAACGAGGGTGCAACTGGGACCCCTCTACGGTACAAGTAGGGTGCAACTAGGGCGCAACTAGGATGCAATATAGGTGCAAGTATGGCGCAAATAGGGTGCAAGTAGGGCATGATGTGCGCAAGTAGGACACAACTAGGGCACAACAAGGGTGTAATTAGGGCGCAACTAGGGTGCTAGTTATGCACAATTAGGGCTCAACTAGGGTACAACTAGGATGAAGGCCAAAACTAGGGTGCAAGTGGGATGAATTAGGGCGCAAATAGGGCGTAACTAATGCATAACTAGGTTGCAACTAGGGCGCAAGTAGGGTGCAAGTTGGGGGTAACTAGGGTGCAACTAGAGAGCAAAGAGGGCGCAACTAGGGCCCAAGTAGGGGACAATTAGGACGCAAGTAAGGAAAAACTAGGGCACAACTAGGGTGTAGCTAGTGCCCAACTGTGGTGCAACTAGGGAACAACTAGAGCGTAAATAAGGCGCAACTAGGGCGCAACTAGGATGTAACTTGGGCACACCTAGGTTGCAACTAGGTTGCAACTAGGACTCAACTATGGCGCAACAAGGGCGCAACAGCAGCGCAATGTGGGCGCAACGGGGGTGCAACTAGGACGCAACTGGGGTGGAACTAGGGCGCAACTGGGGTTCAACTAGGTTGCAACTAGGGTACAACTATGGAGAAAATAACACATAACCAGGATTCACTAGGGCACAAGTACGGCCAAACTAGAATGCAGCTAGTGTCCAACAAAGGCGCAAGTAGGGTGCACCTTGGGCGCAAGTAGAGCGCAACTAGGGTGCAACTAGGGAGCAACAAGGGCTCAACTAGGGTGCAACTAGTGCGTAACTAGGGCACAAGTACGGTGCAAGTAAGTTGCAAGTAGGGCGCAAATAGGACACAACTAGGGCGCAACGGGGATGTAACTGGGGCGAAACTTGAGCAAAAGTAGGCTGCAAGTAGGGCGCAAGTAGTGCACAACTAAGGTGCAACTAGGGCGCAAGTAGGGCGCAAGTATGGTGGAATAATGACACAAGTAGGACAGAAGTAGGGTGCAAGTAGGGCACAGTTATGGAGCAACTAGGGCAAAAGTAGGGTGCAAGAGGGGTTCAACCAGGGCGCAACTAGGACACATATGGGGCGCAAGTAGTGGGCAACTAGTGCACAACTTGGATGCAATTAGGGCACAACTAGGGTGCAAGTAGGATGCATGTAGGGTGCAAGTAGGACATAAGGAGGGTGCGACTAAGGCACAACTATGGCGTAAGGGGGGCGCAAATAGGGCGCAAGTAGGATGAAAGTAGGGCGTAACTAGTGCATAACTAGGGTGCAACTAGGGAGCAACTAGGGCCCAAGTAGGGTGTAAGTAGGTCGCAAGTAGGGTGCAAGTAGGATGCAACATGGGTGCAACTAGGATGCAAGTAGGACGTAAGTAGGGCGTAATTGGGGTGCAACTATGGCACAACTAGGACACAAGTAGGGCGTAGAAAGGATGAAAGTAGGGTGTAACTATGGCGCAACAAGGGTGCAACTAGGGTGCAAGCTGGCTACAAGTAGGGCGAAACTAGGATGGAACAAGTAGGGCCCAGGTAGGGTGCAAGTAGGGTGCAAGTAGGGCCCAGGTAGGGTGCAAGTAGGGTCCAGGTAGGGTGCAAGAAGGGTACAAGTAGAGAGCAATACTGGCACAACTAGGGTGCACGTAAAGAACAAATAGGGTGCAAGAAAGGCGCAAGTAGGGTACAATGAGGATACAACTAGGGCACAAGAAGGATGCAACTCGGGTGCAAGTAGGGTGCAAGTAGGGGGTAACTAGGGCGCAACTAGGGTGGAAGAAGGGCACAATTATGGCGCAACTAGGGCGCAACTAGGACGCATCTAGGATGCAAATAGGGTGCAAGTAGGATGCAAGTAGAGAAACTAGGCGTATCAAGGGCACAACTAGGGCGTAACTAGGGCGCAACTAGGGCTCACCTAGGGCACAATTAGGGCACAAGTAGGACGCAACTAAGGCGCAAGTAGGACACAATTAGGGTGCAAGTAGGGTGCAACTAGGGTGCAACTAGGTTGCATCTAGGACGCAAGTAGGGCAGAAGTAGGACGTAAGTAGGTCCCAAGTAGGGCACAAGTAGGGCACAACTTAGGCGCAACCAGAATGTAACTAGGGCGTAAGTAGGCCGCAAGTAAGTTGCAATAAGGGCACAAGTAGAGCATCAGTGGGGCGCAACTAGGGCACAACTAGGGTGCAACTAGGACGCAAGTAGGGCGTAAAAAGAATGCATGTAGGGTGCAACTAGGGTGCAACGAGGGTACAACTAGGGTGCAATTTGGGTGTAAGTAGGGGTCAACTTCGTAAGAACTAGGGCGCAAATAGGAGGAAACTAGGGTGCAAGTAGGGTGCAAGGAGGGCGCAACTAGGGTGCAACTAGGGTGCAACTAGGGTGCAACTAGGGCGTAACTAGGGTACAACTAGGGTGCAACTAAGGTGCAACTAGGGTGCAACTAGGGCCTTAAGTAGGGCGCAACAGGGACGCAACTTGGGCACAATTGGGGCGCATCTAGACCGCAACTGGGGCGTAATTGAGGCGCAACTAGGGCGCATCTGGGTTGCAACTATGATGCAACTAGGTTATAACTATAGAGAGACTAGCACACAACTAGGGAGAAACTAGGGCACAAGTACGCTGTAACTAGGGCACAGTTAGTACCCAACTAAGGCGCAACTATAGTGTAACTTGAGCGTAAGGAACGTACAGCCAGGGCGCAATAAGGGCGTAACTCAAGNAGGGTGCAACTAAGGTGCAACTAGGGTGCAACTAGGGCCTTAAGTAGGGCGCAACAGGGACGCAACTTGGGCACAATTGGGGCGCATCTAGACCGCAACTGGGGCGTAATTGAGGCGCAACTAGGGCGCATCTGGGTTGCAACTATGATGCAACTAGGTTATAACTATAGAGAGACTAGCACACAACTAGGGAGAAACTAGGGCACAAGTACGCTGTAACTAGGGCACAGTTAGTACCCAACTAAGGCGCAACTATAGTGTAACTTGAGCGTAAGGAACGTACAGCCAGGGCGCAATAAGGGCGTAACTCAAGCTTAACTATGGAGAAGCAAGGGCTTAGCTAGTGCCTAACTGAGGCGGAACAAGGGCGCAAGTAGGTCCCAAGTAGGGTGAAACTAGGACACAACCAGGGCACAACTAAGGCTCAAATAGGGCGCAAGTAGGGCACTAGCAGGGCGCAAATAGGACGCAACTAGGGTGCAACTAGGGCACAACTAGGACCCAAGAAGGGCAGAAGGAGGGCACAATTAGGGCACAACTAGAACCCAAGAAGAGTGCAGCTAGGATGCAAGTATGGCATATTTAAGGGGCAGGTAGGGCGTAACTAGGGCACAAATTGGGCGCAAGTATGGTGCAAGAAGGGTACAAGTAGGGTACGAGCAGTGTACAAGTAGGGTGCAACTAGGGTACAACTAGGGCACAACTAGGGCAAAAGTAGGATGCAATTAGGGCACAACTAGAGCACCACTAGGGTGGAACTAGGGCGCAATTAAAGCGCAAATAGGGTGTAACTAGGGCGCAAGTGGCGTGCAGGTAGGAAGCAACTAGGGCACAACTAGGATGTGACTAGGGTGTAAGTAGGGCGTAAGTAGGCCACAACTAGGGTGCAACTAGGGTGAAACTAGGATGGAACAAGGACGCAAGTAGGGTGCAAGTAGGGCGTAGGTAGGACGAAAGTAGGGCACAAGTAGTGCGCAGCTAGGGTGTAACTAGGGTGCATGTAGGGCGCAAATAGGATGTAAGTAGGATGCAAGTAGGGTATAATGAGGAAGCAACTAGGGTAAAAGAAAGGCTCAACTAGGGTACAAGTAGGGCACAAGTAGGGCACAACTAGGGTGCATTTAAGGCGCATCTAGGAGGCAACTAGGGTGCAAGACGTGCGCAAGTAGGGCACGAGTAGGGTGGAACTAGGGCGCAACTAGGACACAAATAGGGCACAAGTAAGACGCAAGTAGAGCAACTATGGCGTAACTAGGGTGCAGCTTGAGCCCATCTAGGATGCTATTAGGGCACAAATAAGGCGCAAGCAGGGCGTAGCTAGGGAGCAACAAGGGTGGAATTAGGGCATAACTAAGGTGCATGTATGGCTGAAGAAAGGCACAACTAGGGCGCAACTAGGGTGCAACTAGGGCACACCTAGGGCACAACAAGGGCACGAAGAGGATGCAACTGAGGCACACATAGGGCGGAAGTAGGGCGCAAGTAGGACGCAACTAGGGCACAACTAGGACGCAACTAGGGTGCAACTAGGGCACACCTAGGGCACAACAAGGGCACGAAGAGGATGCAACTGAGGCACACATAGGGCGGAAGTAGGGCGCAAGTAGGACGCAACTAGGGCACAACTAGGACGCAACTAGGGTGCAAGTAGGGTACAAGTAGGACATAAGTAGGCAGCAAGTAGGGCGTAACTAGAGCAAAACTAGGGTTCAAGTAAGAGGCAACCACGGTGCAACTAGAGTGCAAGTAGGGTGCAACTAGGGTGCAACTAGGGTACAAGTAGGACATAAGTAGGCAGCAAGTAGGGCGTAACTAGAGCAAAACTAGGGTTCAAGTAAGAGGCAACCACGGTGCAACTAGAGTGCAAGTAGGGTGCAACTAGGGTGCAACTAGGGCGCATGTAGAGTGCACATAAGGCGCAACTAGGATGTAACTAGGGCACAAGTAGGGCGTAATTGCGGCGCAATAAGGACGAAACTGGGGCTCAATTGGGGTGCAACTAGACCACAATTGGGGCATAACGGGGGCACAACTAGGGAGCAACTAAGGCACAAGTAAGGGCAAACTAGGGCGCAGTTAGTACCCAATTGACGCCCAATTATGGTGCAACTAGGGCGCAACTTGGGCGTTACTAGGGCTGAAGTATGGTGCAACAAGGACTTAGCTAGTGCCCAACTGAAGCAAAACTAGGGCACAAGTAGAGCGCAAGTAGGGAGTACATAGAATGCAACTAGGGCCCAAGTAGGATGTAACCACGATATAAACAGGGTCCAAGGTGCAGATGCGGTGTAACTAGGATGCAAGTAGGGCACAACTAGGCCGCATGTAGGGCGCAAGTGGGGTGCAATTGGGGTGCAAGTAGGGCGCATGTAGGGTGCAACTTGGGTGCAACTAGGGCAAAACTAGGCTAAAAGTAGGGCGTAACTAAGGCATAACTAGGGTACAACTAGGGTGCAACTAGGGGGTAACTAAAGTGCAAGTAGGGTGCAGCTAGGGCACAAGTAGGGCACAAGTAGGGCATAACAAGGGCGCAACTAGGGCACAACTAGGGTGCAACTAAGGCGCAAGTAGGGCGTAAGTAGGCCACAACAAGGATGCAACTAGGATGCAACTAGGATGGAATTGTCAACCGGTCTGAGGCAAACTGACTAGAGAATAGGACCGACACAATAGCACATGCCGTCCGTTCCTAGCATTTCAGCTAGGAGAAGATATCACCATCAGGATCACAGTTCCACACTGAGCAACTCCTAGGCAATCACTTGCTAGCAATTGTGTCCACTTAACACTTGGACACTTTTGCGCGAGGTGCTGGTAAAAGACTAACCCTGGGGCTTAGACCAACCAGTATCTTCTTTATACCGTTCCTTAGTTGGACAACTCTCTAAGGAGCATCTCGGGCAAGATTGTGTAACTAGAATGAGGAATGAGCCTGGTACATATAGTCCTAGGCCTGGCGCCTGAGGTGAGTGGGTAGTGGCACTTTTGGAGTGGCCACTCCACACCACCTCACCAGCTTGCCAATTGGCGCATCCACTGACCGCCAAGTGGCACATCCTCCTCTTGCATGGAGAAATGTCTAAGAAACTTCCCTTTGTGCAGGAAGGTCAAAAACCTTCCTGCGCACATTAAGTCTCGATCATAGGACCTGGTGTCCCTAAGTCCAGCATGCTATCCGTTGCGCTACACTTCTAGTGTCTCACATGGAACTTCACCGCAAACAAGGTTTAGGGTACTTACTCCAAGGGAGCAGTGCGTGCCCAACCTGTCCGTTAATCCATAGTAGTGGTCATGGGCCATTAAAGAACAACAATCTCTCCCTTGCACCTCAGGTCACCTGCTTTGATATTTTTCTTCTGCATGAACCTGTAGCTCTATATTGTGTTTGTGCATGTCAGCTGTCTTGGTCTTTAGTTCTTGTCTCGTGCATCCACTATGCCGATTCCTCTAGCGCCTGCAACATGCAAGTCGTTGTCTAGTGGCTTTGTCAAGAAGTCTGCAAGTATTCTCTTGGTTGCGACGTGCTTCAGTTCCACGACACCCTTGGCAACAAGGTCACGTGAGTAGTGGTGCTGAATGTTGATGTGCTTTGTACGCCGGGAGAACATGTCGTGCTCTGCCATAGCGATGGCACTCTGGTTGTCGATGCGGATGACCGTTGCTTCCTCTTGTGGTGCCTTGATCTCGTCAAGCAAACTGTGAAGCCATTGTGTTTCCTTGCACACTTTAGAGAGTGCGATGTATTTTGCCTTAGCAATAGAAAGCAAGACGTAGTCCTGCTTCCTGCTTAGCCACGAGACCACACCACCATTGAGAAGGCAGACAAAGCCTGAGGTGGGCTTTCTGTCGTCAATCTGCCCTCCCCAGTCCGCGTTACTGTAGCAAGTCAGTCACGGCGAGTCTGATCCTTCTAGACCTCCAAACCAAAGTCCCACGTGCCAAGTGTTTTTGAGGTAGAAAAAAATACGCTTCATGGCTTGCCAGTGATCTGGCCCAGGGTTGGCAACAAACCTGCTCACCTGGCCCACTGCATAAGCGATGTCAGGTCGTGTCCCCACCATCGCATACATGAGGCTCCCAATGGCGGACTGGTACGGAATGTTTTGCATCTCCCGTTGGTCTGCCTCATTGCTTGGTGACATGGAGGAGGAGAGCTTGTAGTCGGAGGGCATCAGAGTGCTGACGGGTTTACAGTCCTCCATGTTGTAGCGCTTCAAAACGTCCATGACGTACTTGGTCTGGTTGAGCTTGATAGTGCCTGCTTTGTGGTTGCAGTGAAGGACAATCCCGAGGTAGTACTCGAGATGACCCATGTCTTTCATCTTGAACCTACTACTCAGTTGCTTCTTGAGGTCCGAAAGGGCCTCATGAGTGGAAGATCACATGATCAAGTCGTTGACATGTAATGCCACAATCAGCAAGCCACGCTCATCCTCCCGCACATAGACACTAGGGTCGTTCTTACAGTACACGAAGGAGAGCTCAGCCATGAAGCTGTCCATTTCCATGCACCCTAGTTGTGCCCTAGTTCCGCCTTACTTGCATCCTAGTTGTACCCCATGTGTGCCCTACTTGCGCCCTACTTGTGTACTTTTTGCGCCCTAGTTGCACCCTAGTTGTGCCCTAGTTGCGCCCTAGATGCAACTCACTTGCTTCCTATTTCCGCCCTAGTTGCACCCTAGTTGTACCCTACTTGTGCCCTACTTGCGCCCCACTTGCGCCCTATTTGTGCCCTGCTTGCACCCTAGTTGCACCCAAGTTACGCCTTACTTGCACCCTTGTTGCGTCCTACGTGCACCCTAGTTGTACCCTAGGTATGCCCTTATTGCCCCCTACTCATGTCCTACTTGTGTCCCACTTGCGCCCTAGTTGCGCACTAGTTGTGTCCTAGTTGCTCCATACTTGCAACCTACTTACGTCCTACTTGCACTTAACATGCACCCTAGTCACACCCTAGATGCGCCCTTCTTGTGCCTTACTTGAGCCCTACTTGCACCTTGCTTGTGCCCTAGTTCCGCCCTAGTTGCACTCTACTTGCGCCCTAGTTGCGTCCAACTTGCGTCTTGCTTGTGCCCTAGTTGTACCCTAGTTGCATCTATGTTGCACCCTACTTGCGCCATAGGTACACCCTAGTTGCGTCCTAGTTGCGCCCTAGTTGTGTCCTAGTTACGCCGTACTTGCGTCCTCCTTGTGCCCTACTCATGCCTTAGCTAGGCCCTAGTTTCGCCCTAGTTGCACCCTAGTTGCGCCCTACTTGTGCCCTAGTTGTGGCCTACTTGCATCATAGTTGCGTCCTATTTGTGTCCTAATTGCACCCTACTTGTGCCCTACTTTTGCCGTACTTGCGCCCTACTTGCGTCCTCCTTCCACCCTAGTTGCACCCAAGTTGTGCCGTAGTTATGCCCTAGTAGATCTCTATCGTTCTCCACTTGCCCCTTAGTTCCGGCCTACTTGTACCCTAGTTGCACCCTTGTTGTGCCCTACTTGTGCCCTAGTTGTACCCAACTTACAACCTAATTGTACCCTAGTTACGTCCTACTTATGCCCTAATTGCACCCTACTTGCGCCCTACTTGTACCCTTCTAGCACCCTAGTGTGCCCTAGTTGCACCCTAGTTGCATCCTACTCTCGCCCTGCTTGCACCCTACTTGCCTCTAGTTACGCCCTTGTTGCCTCCTAGTCGCACCGTAGTTACATCCTAGTTACAGCCTAATTGCGCCCTAGTTTTTCCCTAGTTGCACACTAGGTATGTCCTAGTTGAGCCTTAGTTACGTCTTAGTCATGAACTACTGGTACAATGCTTGCGCCCTAGTTGCACCGTAGTTGTGCCCTAGGTGCGCCCTAGTTGTGCCCCAGTTGTGACCTAGTTGTGCCCTACTTGCAGCCTATTTGTGCCCTAGTTAGGCCCTCGTTGCTCCCTAGTTGGGCCCTCATTTCACCCTAGCTACGCTCTACTTGCAGCGTACTTGAACCCTTCTTGCACCCTACTTGCTTCCTAGTTATGCCCTTGTTGTACCCTAGTTGCGCCCTAGTTGCGTCCTACTTTTGTCCTTCTTATGCACTACTTCCGCCCTAGTTGTGTCCTAGTTGCCCCATTCTTCCGCCCTTGTTGCGTCCTAGTTACGCCCTAGTTGCGCCGTACTGGTGCCCTCCTTGTGCCCTACTTGAACCCTAGCTGTGTCCTAGTTGCGTCCTAGTTGCACCCTTCTTGCGCCCTGCTTACGTCCTAGTTACGCCCTTCTTGTATCCTAGTTGCGCCCTATTAGCACCCTAGTTACACCCTACTTGTATCCTACTTGCACCCTACTTGCACCGTACTTGCGCACTACTTACGCCCTACTTGCACCATTCGTACTTCCTAGTTACACCCTAGTCCCACTTTAGTTTCCCACTGCTTGCGTCCTTGTAATGCCCCTCTTGTGCCCTAGTTGTGCCTTGTTTACATCCTACTTGCGCCCTACTTGCATCCTAGTTACAACCTAGTTGCGGCCTAGATACGCCCTAGTTGAGCCCTAGTTGCGCCTCATTTGGGCACAAGCTACGCCCTTGTTGCGCCCTAGTTGCACCCTTGTTTCACCCTAATTGTGCCCTGGTTGCGCCCTTGTTGTGCCCTAGTTGCACCAAAGATGCGCCCCACTTATACCCTGGTTGCATCCTAGTTGCGCCTCAGTTGGGTACTAGCTGCGCTCTAGTCCCAAGTTGCACCCCTGTTGTGCCCTAGTTGCACTCCAGTTGCATCCTAGTGGTGCCCTAGTTGCACCCTAGTTGTGCCCTAGTTGCACCCTAGTTGCACTCTACTTGCGCCCTATTTGCACCTTTGTTGCACCCTACTTGTGCCCTAGTTGTACCCTAGTTGCACCCTAGTTGTGCCCTAGTTGCACCCTAGTTGCACTCTACTTGCGCCCTATTTGCACCTTTGTTGCACCCTACTTGTGCCCTAGTTGTACCCTAGTTGCTCCCTTGTTGCGCCCTACTTGTACCCTACTTGCACCTTACTTGCTCTCTCTTTGCACACTAGTTACATCCTAGTTGCACCCTTGTTGCGCCCTAGTTGCACCCTCCATGTGCCCTGTTTGCGCCCTACTAGTGTCCTAGTTGGGCTTTAGTTATACCCCAGTTTTGCCCTAGTTGCTCTACTTGCATCCTACTTGTGCCCTACTTGCATCCTAGTTGAACCCTAGTTGCTCCCTAGTTATGTCCTACTTGCACCCTACTTGCGTCCTACTTGCACCCTAGTTGCGCCCTAGATGTGCCTTAGATGCGCATAGTCTCCCCCTAGTTGTGCCCTACTTGCACCCTAGGTGGGCCCTTCTTGCGCCCTAGTTGCATCCCAATTACGCACTACTTGTGCCCTGCTTGCGCCCTTTTTGCACCCTACTTACACCCTAGTTGCATCCTAGTTGCACCCTACTTGTGCCATACTTGTGCTGTACCTGCTCCATACTAGTACCCTAGTTGCGCCCTTCTTGTACCCGAGCTGCGTCCTAGTTGTGCCGTTCTTGAATCCTGCTTGTACCCTACTTGATTCCTGCTTGTACCCTTGTTCCTGTTGTTCTTTTCTGCCACATGGCCACTACTATGGATAAACGGAAAGGTTGGGCATGCACTTCTCCCTTGGAGTAAGTCCCCCAAACCTTGTTTGCGGTCAAAGCGAGACACCAGAAGTGTAGCNCTACTTGCGTCCTACTTGCACCCTAGTTGCGCCCTAGATGTGCCTTAGATGCGCATAGTCTCCCCCTAGTTGTGCCCTACTTGCACCCTAGGTGGGCCCTTCTTGCGCCCTAGTTGTGCCCTAGTTGCACCCTAGTTGCATCCCAATTACGCACTACTTGTGCCCTGCTTGCGCCCTTTTTGCACCCTACTTACACCCTAGTTGCATCCTAGTTGCACCCTACTTGTGCCATACTTGTGCTGTACCTGCTCCATACTAGTACCCTAGTTGCGCCCTTCTTGTACCCGAGCTGCGTCCTAGTTGTGCCGTTCTTGAATCCTGCTTGTACCCTACTTGATTCCTGCTTGTACCCTTGTTCCTGTTGTTCTTTTCTGCCACATGGCCACTACTATGGATAAACGGAAAGGTTGGGCATGCACTTCTCCCTTGGAGTAAGTCCCCCAAACCTTGTTTGCGGTCAAAGCGAGACACCAGAAGTGTAGCACAACGGATAACATGTTGGACTTAAGGAAAACAGGTCCTGCAATCGAGCCTTGATGTACGCAGGAAGGTTTTTGACCTTCTTGTACAGGGGAATTTTCTTAGACATTTCTCCATGCATGAGGAGGATGTGCCACTTGGTGCTCAGTGGATGCGCCAATTGGCAAGCTGGTGAGGTGGTGTGGAGTGGCCACTCCAAAAGTGCCACTACCCACTCACCTCAGACGCCAGGCATAGGACTATATGCACCAGGCTCATTCCTCATTCTAATTACACAATATGGCCTTAGATGCTCCTCACAAAGTTGTCCAAGTAAGGCACAGTTTAAAGAAGATACTGGTTGGTCTAAGCCCCAGGAGTTAGTCTTTGACTAGCACCTCGTGCAAAAGTGACTAAGTGTTAAGTTGACACAGTTGCTAGCAAGTGATTGCCTAGAAGTTGCTCAGTGTGGAACCATGATCCTGAGGGTGATATCTTCTCCTAGCTGAAATGCTATGAGCGGATGGCAGGTGCTATTGTGTCGGCCCTGTTTTCTAGTCCGTTTGCCTCAGGCCGTCATTGTGGCCGGGCCCACAATGACCAGTTGTAAGGCACGCCTCACTCAACTTTGGTACGCTCTCCCCAAGTGCGCATGTCAGCTCCATCGGCTCCATTAGCTCCATGTGCTGTATCAGCTCCATTGGTTGGGTTTACACTTAGCACAATAGGACCAAGGATAAGCTCTGCCCTTGGAGGCACGACCCTTTGGTCCCAACCAGGACAAGCTTTGCCCTTGGAGGCAAGACCCTGGGTGTGCTAGTGTGATCTGTCTTCTCTGTTTGCAGGTAAACATCGGCTTGGGGGGTAAGCAACGGAACTGCACCTTTAAACCGGTAACAAACATGAGCTAGCATCAGCCTACATTGGCCTCAACGTTGCAGAGACGCAGATTGCAGCGAAGGGCAACTCAAATGGCTGGTCCATCAGGAGCAGTGGGGGCTGCCGCAGGGCAGTCCTCAAATGCAATAGAGGCTGCCGCAGGGCAGTCCTCAAACTCAATAGTGGCTACCACAGGGCAGACC
The DNA here is from genome assembly GCA_023375785.1 of Penium margaritaceum. Taxonomy (NCBI): domain Eukaryota; kingdom Viridiplantae; phylum Streptophyta; class Zygnematophyceae; order Desmidiales; family Peniaceae; genus Penium; species Penium margaritaceum. Next base: position 190,338 of record SZWC01001281.1, on the reverse strand, counting down.
ACAGGAGCAACCGTGATTGCAACCACACTGCCACAAGGTCTTGGATCTTTGGGAGGAATCCTCGTCTTTGAGGGGATCAACTTCCCGCTTTGGAGATGGCAGCTCAAACTAGCATGAAAGTGCGCGGATTCATCAAGCTTCTGAAAAGAGAGGAGCAGGATCCCGCGGAGGGCTCACCGGAGCACCAGACATGGACTGAACAAAATGATATTGTCATATCACTCCTCAGTAACGCGGTGGCCAAGAAGGATGTTCCTGTCATTGCAGGGTTCACACTGGCTTCCGATGCTTATGCTAAGCTCAAGCGTGTGCACCAATCCACCTCCCTCGTAAACAGATTATTCATCCTACAACGGTTGATCAGTATGCGGGTGAATGAGGGGCAATCAATCCCTGATTTTCTTCAGGATTTTGAAGAACTTCTTGGCAAGGCTCGCAAGATGAACTAAGACCTTGATGAAAACATGCAAGCTATGATCCTCCTCATGGCGCTACCGGAAAGCTGGAGCCCGATGATCACCGTCATGAGCGGTTGGAAGGAGGATGACCTGACTTACACGACAGTGTCCAAGTATGTGCGAAACAAGGCCATGCGCCGCAGAAAAAGTGAGGCTAGCTTCTCAGCCTATGCGGCACGCTACGGTGGCCGCGGGAGCAAAGGGTCAGCCTTTGGTCAGAAAGGCGGCAGCGGAAGTGGTGGCAGCGGAGGCAACAATGGTGGCAAGGATCCTAAACGACATGGCAACTGCCGCAACTGCGGAAAATCTGGGCACTGGGCAAGAGAGTGCAGGTCGCCAAAGAAGGAAGACGGTGGAGGCGGTGGGAACAAAGGCAGCAAAGAAGGTGGCAAAGAAGCCACCAACATGATGGCGCAGAGCATGCCTCCAACAAAAGGGTATGGCGCTTCTCAGGCCAGGAGTCTTTGGGCTTGACTTCGACACTGATCGCCATTCTAGCAACAACAAGGCCGGATTCATCTCCATCGCCCCCACTGATCAGCGGTTCAGATGTGCAAACGACAACATTGTGAATGCAAACAACATTGGATACAAGCTGGTGAGCATCAATCTTAACGGTGCGGAGAAGGATCTACGGCTGTGTGACGTAGTCTACATGGCCTCCTTAATGGCAAAAATCTTGTCCGTGTTAAAAGTCACGGAAAACGACATGATGGTGGTGTTCTTGCAGAAGAAGGCGGTCATTGCCAGGAACGAGGACATCAAGGTCCTCTATGCCAACAACGATCTCGTGGCACAGGTTCCACGGGCTGACGGGCTCTATGTACTGCAGACAACCACAACTGAAACCTCAAAAGAAGATGGTCATGCAGATGCGGCGGAGGCAGTAGTCTCGGCACCAACACAAGAGAGCACACCATCAAAAACTGAGAAGGCATCCTCTGTCGCAAAGGACGAAGACATTGAGCTCTGGCATAGACGCTTTGGGCACATTGCAAACAGCACACTCCAAGTCATCCAGCAACAACAGCTGGTCCGCGGCATGGATGGGTGCAAGAAGGATGCGGCTGGATGTGGCAGCCTGTGTGAACCTTGCCTCCAAGGCAAGACCAAGCAAACATACTTTGAGCATAACTGTCGCCGCGCAGAAGCAACCCTTGACCTGATTCACACCAACGTGTGCGGACCCTTTCGCACAGCGTCAAACGCTGGTAGCAAGTGTTTTCTGACCTTCATCAATTACTGGAGCCGCAAGGTGTAGATCTACTTCCTCAAAACCAAGGGATAGGTCAGAGAGAAGTTGCAGGAGTTTGTCACCATGGTGGAGCGACAGACTGGAAAGAAAGTCAAAGCAATGCAAAGCAACAACGGCGGAGAGTATGAGGCATGCAAGGGCTGTTTGCGGCAACATGGGATCAACCACCAGCCCACAATGCCCTACACGCTGCAAAGCAATGGTGTGGCCAAGCAGATGAATCAGACCATCCTTCGCATGGTGCGTAGCATGCTCTTTGATGCAAAACCTCCACCACGGTTCTGGGTGGAAGCGGCATGAACGGTATGCTATCTCGTCAACCTGACTCCTGCGGCTACTCTGGGAAGGCGCGGAAAGAGAAATGGCAAGCAATAGATGACGCCACAAGAAGTATGGTCAGGGAAGAAGCCGGACGCATTACACCTGAAAGTTTGGCTGCACCGCATGGGCAAAGGTCCAGGCGGGTGAGGGTGCCGGAAAGCTGGATGCAAGAGCGTGAAAGTGCGTTCTGGTGGGCTATGAGACGGCCGACAAGACCTACTGCTTGTGGGACCTGGCCGGAAGAAGACTCAATACCAGCCGGGATGTAACCTTTGACGAGAGGAAACCAGGAAAGGAAGAGATTCTTGATCCCACGCAAGCTCCAAAAAAGGGAGAGTGGTTGGTACTGCTGGAGTCGGGAGATCAAGCTCCCAAAAACTGGCAAGTGGTGCCAGTGCGGCAGGCTATGAAGAAGAGTAGTGTGGCAGGGAGAGCAGCTGCACATGCAGGTGTAGCGGCAAGCTCCAACACAGAGTCGGAGATGTCCGAGGCCTCTGAGACCAGCTCGGAGGCCAGTGGCTCTTCACAAGAGGAAAACGTAACTTCCGGGCAGCCAGCAGCACAGGAGAAACAACAAAGCAAAGATCCACCAGCAATGCAGCGTCACAGCACACGGCAGAGAAAACAAGCTCCAGAGTACGACGCTGACACCGGAAGCTGGACTTGACTGAGCTGGCCCTATTTGGCTCAGGGAGAGCCACTCACTGGGACTGATGCCGTGGCAAGGCCTGATGTGGCCAAGTTGAAGGAGGCGGTGGACAGGGAGCTCGCGTCCATCGAAGAAAATGGCACATGGGTGCTGGTGGACAGACCCACTAATGCTCACGTGGTGGGCTCAAAGTGGGTGCTCAGACTGAAGCGGAAGCAAGATGATAGCATCGACAAGCACAAGACAAGGGTCCTGGTGAAGGGATTTTCTCAGCGTGTAGTGTCTGAGTACGATGAGACCTTTGCACAGGTCGTCACTTTTACCTCCATCAGGTCCCTGCTGGCCGTTGCTACCACCAAAGACCTTGAGATCCACCAGATGGATGTGAAGACAGCTTTCCTTTACGGGAAGCTCGACAAGGAGGTACTAATGGAGGTACCGGAAGGTTTTTGAGCACCTGAGGGAAGGTATGCTGGTGAAGGTGTTGTACGGCTTGAAACAGCCCCCCCCCCCCTAGTTGAACCCTAGTTGAGCCCTAGTTACGCCCTGTTTGGACCCTACTTACACCCTACTTGCGCCCTACTTGTGCCGTAGTTGTGCCCTAGTTACGCCCTCCGTGCACCCTAGTTGCGCCCTACATGCACCCTAGCTACACCCTTGTTGTGCCTTACTTGCTCCCTACATGCTTCCTACTTGCCCCCTAGTTTCATCCTAGTTGCATCCTTGTTACGCCCTTGTTTTGGACTAGTTATACCCTAGTCACGCCCTAGTTGCCTTGTAGTTAGGCCTTAGCTATGCCCTACTTGTGCGTTACTTGCGTCCTACTTGCAGGCTAATTACACCCTAGTTCTTCCCTAGTTGCGCCTTACTTGCACCCTATATGTGCCCTAAATGCGCTCTAGTTGTGCCCTAGTTGCAACCTAGTTGCACCCTACTTACACCGGACCTGTTCCCTAGTTGTGTCCTAGTTGCGCCCTAGTTACCCCCTAGTTGTACCCTACTTGCACCCTACTTGTGCCCTATTAGCGCCCTAGTTGCGCCCTAGTTGTACCCTAGTTGTGCCCTACTTGCACCCTAATTGCGCTCTACTTACGCCCTAGTTGCTTTCTACTTGCACCCTTCATGAGCCCTAGTTGCGCCCTAGTTGTGCCCTTGTTGTGCCTTAATTGTGCTCTAGTTGTGCACTACTTGTCCCCTATCTGTGCCCTACTTGCACCCTTCTTTTGCCTCAGTTATGCCCTAGTTGCATCCTAGTTGCGTCCTTGTTGCGCCCTACATGGGCTCTTCTTGCGCCCGATTTGTGCCCTAGTTGCACCCAAGCTGCCTCTAGTTGCGTCCTACTTGCGTCCTACTTGCACCCTACTTGCATCCACATCAGTTGAGCTTTAGTTACGCCATAGTTGCGCGCTAGTTGCACCCTACTCATACCCTAGTTGCGTCCTTCTTTGTCCTAGTTAGGACCTAGTTGCGCCCTATTTACACCAACTTGCGTTCTACTTGCACTCTAGTTACGCCCTACTTGCGCCCTACTTGCGCCCTTCTTGTCCCCTACTTGTGCCATACTTGTGCCCTAGTTCCACCATATTTGCGCTCTAGTTGTGTCCTATTTACACGCTACTTGCACCCTGCTTGCAACCTACATGCGGCCTTATTGCACCCTAGTTGTGCCTTAATTGTACCTTACTTGCGTCCTACTTGCGTCCTACGTACCCTCTACTTGCGCCTTAGTTACGCCCTAGCTTTGCCCTAGTTGCACCCTAGCTACACCCTACTTGTGTCCTACTTGCACCCTACTTGCATCCTAGTTGCACCATGCTTGCGCCGTAGTTGCACCCTAGTTGCGCCCTACTTATGCCCTAGTTGCACCCTACTTGCACCCCAATTGCACCCTAGTTATGCCGTAATTGTATCCTAAACATACCCTAGTTGTGCCCTTCTTGCCCCCTACTTGCGCCCTACTTTTACCCTACTTGTAAACTACTTGTACCCTAGTTGCTTCCTAGTTACGTCCTACCTGCGCTCTATTTGTGCCCTACTTGCGCCCTAGTTGTACCCTAGTTGCGTCCTATTTCAGCCCTAGTTCCGACTTAGTTGTGCCCTTGTTTTCTTCTAGTTGTACCCTAGTTGTGCCTCATGTGCACCCTAATTTTCCCCTACTTGCACCTTTCTTACGCCCTAGTTATGCCCTAGTTGTGCCCTCGTTGCACCCCAGATGCACCCATTTTGCGCCTTACTTCCACCCTAGTTGGGCCCTAGTTGTGCCCTGGTTGCACCCTACTTGCACCCTGCTTGCGCCCTAGATGCGCCTAACTTGCGCCTTAGTTACACCCTAGTTACGCCTTACTTGCACCCTTCTTGTGCCCTACTTGCACTTTACTTGCACCCTAGTTACAATCTTATCATGCCCTACTCTTTCCCTACTTGCATCCGACTTGCGCCCTAGTGGCATCCTAGTTTCGTCCTAGTTGCGCCATGCTTACAACCTACTTATGCCCTACTTCCACTCTACTTGCACCCTGGTTGTGCCCTACATGCGCCCTTCTTGAGCCCTACTTGTGCCCTACTTGCACCCTACTTGTGTCCTAGTTGTGCCCTAGTTGTGTCCTACTTGCATCCTACTTGTGCCCTAGTTGTACCCTAGTTCCACCCTAGCTGCACCCTAGTTCCGTCGAAGTTACACCCTACTTGCGCCATAGTTGCGCCTTACTTGTGTCCTACTTGTACCCTACTTGTGCCCTACTTGCGCGTTTGCTAGGCCCTAGTTACGCCCTAGTTGCGCCCTTGTTGCGCCCTAGTTGTGCACTGCATGTGGCCTACTTACGTCATAGTTGTGCCCTACTTGTGCCCAAATTGTGCCGCCCTACTTCCTCCCTAGTTACGCCCCAGTCATGCCGTAGTTGCGTCCTACTAGAGCCCTATTTGTACCCTAGTTTTCCCCTAGTACATCCTTCTTGAGCCCTAGTTGTGCCCTTGTTGCGCCTTACTTGCGCCCTAGTTATACCTTGTTTTGAACCTAATACCACCCTCATTGCATCCTACTTACGCCCTACTTGCGCCCTTCTCGCACCCTAGTGTGCCGTAGTTGCACCCTGGTTGTGCCGTACGTGCGCCCTACTTGCACCCTACTTGCCCCCTAGTTGCGTCCTTGTTGTGTCCTAGTTGCACCCTAGTTACATCCTAATTGCAACCTACTTGCGCCCTACTGTTGCCCTAGTTACGCCCTAGTTGCGCCCTAGTTATGACCTACTTGTACAATGCTTGCGCCCTAGTTGCGCCCTAGTTGCACCCTAGTTACATCCTAATTGCAACCTACTTGCGCCCTACTGTTGCCCTAGTTACGCCCTAGTTGCGCCCTAGTTATGACCTACTTGTACAATGCTTGCGCCCTAGTTGCGCCCTAGTTGCGCCCTAGGTGCACCCTAGTTGCACCCTACTTGTGCCCTGCTTGCACCCTAGTTGCACCCTACTTGCACCCTAGTTGCATCCTAGTTTCTCCCTAGTTGCACCCTAGTTACGCCCTAGTTGCGCCCTAGTTGCGCCCTAGGTGCACCCTAGTTGCACCCTACTTGTGCCCTGCTTGCACCCTAGTTGCACCCTACTTGCACCCTAGTTGCATCCTAGTTTCTCCCTAGTTGCACCCTAGTTACACCCTACTTGCGTCCTACTTGCGCCCTAGTTGCACCCTAGTTGCGCTCTAGTTGTGCTCTAGTTGCGACCTAGCTGTGTCATATCTGCAGCCTACTTACGCCCTAGATGGACCCTTATTGTGCCCTTGTTATGCCCTACTTATGCCCTACTTGCTTTCAGAGTATACTTACTGTCACAATATTCCAGAAGTACCCCCTTGGGAAACATCACGGCAGCACTCCGGGATATCCCAGAAAATTCCCTCGGACCATCTCAAGTCCGAAGCATCGCACAAGTATCTCAGCAACGGTCAAGTCTGCAACGGCCGGCAGGTTCGCTCGCACAACAACCGGCAGACAAAGTTTCCGCGGCTCAGTCTCCATATCACGACAAACCTTGCCACCGACCACAGCGAGCAGGAACAACCAGACGTGGCCAACAAGTCTGCACGTCGCAACCACCAAGACCCGACTATCGTGCAGTTTGCACCGCTCAAGACCAAGGGAGATCCACGAAGCCACATCGCGGCTCCACACTCAAGAGCAGCAACTACAGCGGCACGGCGCTTGCGGCATCACACGTCCTATCTTCCTCCGTAGAGGACAACTCAAGCTAGGCTAGTCTAGTACTACCATATAATGCTCTCCATGTATTGCTCTAGTTAATCTACTCAATCAGATTCACATCCTTTACTCTTGCAATATTCCCACTTCAAGTTCTCCCTCCACTCTACAATTGTGCTTCTCGGCCTTGCCTTTCTGTCCATGCTTATTCGATCCTCCGTTCAGCCGTCAATCATCCGCTTTGCCTTCACGTCAACGCCCATGCCTATTGACACTATGTCCACTCTTCTACAACGATCATCACTTTCTGCCCGCACCTCAACGCTGTGGCCTTTTGGGCCCGTGCCTCGGTGCTGTGGCATCGTTCAGCTTCAGCTACATGTTGCGCCCGTGCCTTTGGTACTGCACCCACTGATCAGCTTCCGTCAGCCTATCCATCGTTTCCTCATCGCTCTCCCGCCGTTGGCTCGCACTACTCCGCTGTGGCCCTTGCATGCTGTCGGTCTGTGTCTCAGCATTGCGGCCTTTCGGCCCGCGCCTTGACACTGCCCCCAACAACTTCTTCTGAGGTCATCCGGTTGCCTTCACGTCCATCAGCTCTATAACAACTGTACCTGTCCAAATCACACAAGCTACGCCTACACGAAGCAGTTCCCTCTGTGACGTCACTACTTCGTCAGCAGCTCAAAGATTCGCAAATACTTCCTCTAACCGGTCCAGTAACTTTCCAGCCTTCCCACTGACACAGAAACCTCTTACACTTCTCTGACACTTGCGTCCTACTTGCGCCCTACGTGCACCCTACTTGCATCCTAGTTGTGCCCTAGCTCCACCCTAGTTGCGCCCTAGTTGCCTCCTACTTGTGTCATACTTGCGCACTACATGCGCCGTAGTTGCACCCTAGTTGTGCCCTACTTGCACCCTTGTTAGGCCCTAGTTTTGTCCTAGTTGCGACCAACTGGTGCCCTCCTTGCACCCTACTTGAACCTTAGGTGTGCCCTGGTTACGTCCTAGTTGCATCATTCTTTTGCCCTACTTATGCCCTACTTACGCCCTGCTTGCACCCTAGTTGCACCCCGGTTACACCCTAGTTACGCCCTACTTCCACCCTTCGTGCGCCCTACTTGCGCCCTAGTTGTGCCAAACTTGTGCCCTTTCTGTACCGTAGTTATGCCCTAGTTACACCCTAGTTACACCCTACTTGCACACTATTTGCGCCCTACTTGTGCCCTAGTTGCTTCCTACTTGCGCCCTACTTGCACCCTTCTTGAGCCCTAGTTGCGCCCTACTTGCACCCTTGTTGTGCCTTAGTTGTACTCTAGTTGTTTCCTAGTTGTGCCCTACTTGCACCCTGCTTGCACCCTATTTGCGCCTTAGTTGTGCCCTAGTTGTAGCCTAGTTGCATCCTAGATGCGGCCGACTTGGGCTCTTCTTGCACCCTATTTGTTCCCTAGTTGCACCCTAGCTGCTTCTAGTTACGCCCTACTTGCGTCCTACTTGCACCCTACTTGCGTCCAATGTGCACTTTGTCGCACATTAGTTGAGCAATTCTTATGCCTTAGTTTTGCACTAGTTACGCCCTACTTGCGTCCTAGTTGCATCCTTCTTTGTCCTAGTTGCGTCCTAGTTGTGCCCTTTTTGCACCTACTGATGTCGTACTTGTGTCCTAGTTGTGCCCCAGTTTCACCCTTGTTGTGCCCTACTCGTAACCTATTTGTGTCGTACTTGCGCCCTAGTTGCACCCTAGTCGCACTCTAGTTATGCCCTAGTTGCGCCCTTCTTGCACCCTACTTGCACCCTAGTTGCGCCATACATGTGTCCTAGTTCCGCCATAGTTACGCTCTAGTTGCACCCTATATACGCCCTACTTGTGTCCTACTTGTGCCCTACTTGCGCCCTAGTTGCGCCACAGTTGTAATCTACTTGCATCCTACTTGCGTCCTACTTGCCCTCTACTTGCGCCTTAGTTACACCCTAGTAGTGCCCTAGTTGCGTCTTATTTGCGCCCTTGTTGTGTCCCACTTGTGCCCTATTTACACCCTAGTTGCACCATTCTTGCACCCTAGTTGCACCCTAGTTATGCCCTTCTTACGCCCTAGTTGTACCCTAGTTGCAATCTGGTTACACCCTAGTTGCTTCCTAGTTGTACACTGCGTGCGCCCTAGGTGCGCCCTACTTGCAGACTACTTGCGCCCTAGTTACGCCCTAGCCACGTCCTAGTTGCGCCTTAGTTCCGCTGTAGTTATGCCCTAGTTTTGTCCTAGTTGCGCCTTAATTGCGTCCTGAATGCGCTCTTGTGCCTACTTGGCCCCTACCTGCGCCCTTGTTACACCTTACTTGCAAACTAATGGCACCCTAGTTGCATCCTAGTTGCGTCCTAATTGCGCTCTACTTGTGTCCTACTTGCACTCTATTTACGCCTTACTAATGCCCTTGTTATGTCCTAGTTACAAGATTATTTTCACCCTAGTTGTGCCCTAGTTGCACCCTACTTGCACCATACTTGCGCCCTACTTACGCCATAGTTGCGTCCTAGTTGCACCCTATTTGTGCCAAACTTGCGTCGTACTTGCACCCTAGTTACATCCTAGCTGTGCCCTAGTTGCTCCCTAGTTACACCCTAGTTGTGCCTTACTTGCACCCTACTTGTGCCCTACATGCGCCCTAGTTCAGCCCTAGTTGCGCCCTACTTGAGTCCTAGTTGTGCCCTAGTTGAGCCCTAGTTCTTTGGGAGTACTATTTATCAACTTCCAAGTACAAAGACCTTCAGTACGTAGTGGCATGGTATAGCTACCATGCACAATGAGAAACCAAAGCAGGCATATGCCACTGACCATGACCAAAGATTGTCACTATGTATGGTCAATGTTGATAACTCATAATACAAGTCACAAATGACTAGAGGGGGAAACACTGGTCTGGGAATAGTAGTTCTTAACTAGCAAGTACAAAGACCTCTTGTACACTCTGGAACGGTGTGGCTACCATGCACAATGACCAACCAAAGCAAGAATATGTCACGGTCCATGACCAAAGAGTTTCACTATGTGTGGTAAACGTTGACAACTCATAGTACGAGTCACAAATGGTCAGGGGGGGGGGAACAATGGTTTGGGAATACTAGTTATCAACTGGCAAGTAAAAAGACCTTAAATGAGTAGTGGTACGGTGTGGCTACCATGAACAATGACCAACCAAGGTAGGCATATGTCACTGACCATAACTAAAGAATTTTACTATGTGTTGTCAACATTGACAACTCATAAAATGAGTCACAAATGGTGAGAGGGTGAAACAATGGTTTGGGTATACTAGCTATTGACTAGCAATTACAAATACCTTAGTAAGTAGTGGCACGGTGTGGCTACCATGCATAATGACCAACCAAAGTGGGCATATGTCACCGACAATGATCAAAGACCTTCACTATGGGTGGCCAAAGTTGACACCTCATACTACAAGTCACAAAAGGTCAGACAGGAAAATAATGGTTTGAAAATACTAGTTATCATATAGCAAGTACAAATACCTCCAATAAGTAGTGGCATGGTCTGGCTTCCATGCACAATGACCAACCATATTATGCATATGTCACTGACCATGAGCAAAGAAGGGTGGTCAACTTTGGCAACTCATAATACAAGTCACAAATGGTCAGAGGGAGAAAGAACGATTTGGGAATACTAGCCATCAACTAGTAAGTATAAAAACCTTTGGTAAATAGTATCATGGTGTGGATTCAATGCACAATGTCCAACCAAATTAGGTTTCTTTGACTGGCCATGACCAAAGAACCTCACTATGTGTGGTCGACGTTGACGACCCAAAAAACGAGTCACAAATGGTCAAAGAGGCAAAAAATGGTTTGGGAGTACAATTTATCGACTTGCAAGTAAAAAGAACTTCAATGAGTAGTGGCATGGTGTGGCTACCATGCACAATGACCAACCAAAGCAGGCATATGTCACTGACCATGACCAAAGATTTTCAATATGTCTGGTCAATGTTGATAACTCATAACACGAGTCACAAATGGTCTCAGGGGGAAACACTGGATTAGGAATAATTGTTATCAATTAGCAAGTACAAAGGCCCCTAAGACATACTGGCACGGTGTGGCTACCATGCACAATGACCAACCAAAGCAGGCATATGTCATGGTCCATGACCAAAGAGTTTCAATGTGTGTGGACAACGTGGACAACTCAGAATATGAGTCACAAGTGGTTAGAGGGGCTAAAATGGTTTGGGAATACTAGGTATTGACTAGTAAGTACAAAGACCTCAAACAGAAAGTTGCACGATGTGGCTACCACGCACAATGACCAATCAATGTAGGCATATGTCACTGACCATTACCAAAGAATTTCACTATGTGTGGTCAACATTGACAACCTATAGTACGATTCAGCCATGGTCAGGGGGGGGGGGGGGGGGACAATGGTTTGGGAATACCATTTATTGACTAGCAAGTACAAAGAATTTAGATAAGAAGTAGCACGGTGTGGCTACCGTGTACAATGACCAACCAAAATAGGCACATGTCACTAACCATGACCCAAGAATTTCACTATGTGTGGGCAACATTAAAACTCCTAACATGAGTAATAAATGGTCAGAAGGGGGAAATAATGGCTTGGGAATATTAGTCATTGACTCTCGCATACAAAGACCTTCAATAGTAGTGGTAAGGTGTGGCTACCATGCACAACAACCAACCAAAGTAGGGATATCTCACTGCCCATGACAAAAGAGTTTCACTATGTGTGGTCAACGTTAACAACTCACAATAAGAGTCACAAATGGCCAGAGGGGGAAGCAATGCTTTGAAAACTTTAGTTATGAACTAGCAAGTGCAAAGACCTTAAGCAATTAGTGGCACAGTGTGGCTACCATGCATAATGATCAATCAATGTAGGCATACATCACTGACCATGACAAAAGAATTTCACTGTGTGGTCAACATTGACAACTCATAACACGAGTCACAAATGGTCAGAGGGGGAAACAATGGTTTGGGAATACTAGATATCGACTAGCAAGTAAAGATATCTATAATAAGTGGTGAAACAGTGTGGCTACCATGCACAATGACCAACCAAGATAGGCATATGCCACTGACCATTACCAAAGAATTTCACCATGTGTGGTTAATGTTTTAAACTCATAACATGATACACAAATGGTCAGAGGGGGACAATAATGGAATGGGAAGACTAGTTATCGACTATCACGTACAAAGATATTCAATATGTAGTGGCAAGGTGTGGCTACCATACACAATGACCAACCAAAGAAAGCATACGGCACGGACCATGACGAAAGAATTTCACTATATACGGTCAACGTTGACAACTGAGAGTATGGGTCACAAATGGGCAGAGGGAAAAACAACGGGTTGGGGATACCAGTTATTGATAAGTCAGTAAAAAGACCTTAAAAATGTAGAGGCAAGTTGTGGACTCCATGCAGAATGACCAACCAAAGTAGGCATATGTCACTGACCATGATCAAAGAATTTGACTCTGTGTGGTCAACACTGACAACTCATAATGCAAGTCACAAATGGTCAAAGGGGGGAACAATGGTTTGGGAATACTTGTTATCAACTAGCAAGTACACAGACCTTTAACAAGTAGTAGCACGGTTTGGATACCATGCAGAATGACCAACCAAATTAGGCATATGTCGCTAATCATGACCAAAGAATTTTGGTATGTGTCGTCAACATTGAAAACTCATAATACGAGTCACAAAAAATCAGGGGGGGAGATAATGGTTTGGGAATACTAGTTATTGAATAGCAAGTACAAATACATTCTGTAAACAGTGGCACGGTGTGGCTACCATGCACAATGACCAACCAAAGTGGACATATGTCAATGACTATGACCAAATAAATTCAATATGAGTGGTCGTTGTTGAGAACTCATAATATGAGTCACAAATGGTCAGAGGGGAAAACAATGGTTTGGGAATACTAGTTATCAACTAGAAAGTAAAAAGACCTTCAAAAAGTAGTGGCACGGTGTGGCTACCATGCACAATCACTAACCATGTCACTGACCATGACCAAAGATTTTCACTATGTGTGGTCAACGTTGAAAACTCATAACACAATTCACAAATGATCAGAGGGGAAAATAATGGTTTAGGAATACTAGTTATTGATGAGCAATTACAAAGATCTTCAATAGGTAGTGGCACGGTGTGGCTACCATGCACAATGACCAACCAAAGTAGGCATATGTTACTGACCATGACCAAAACATTTCACAACGTACGGTCAACGTTGAAAACTCATGATACGAGTCACAAATGGTCAGAGGGGAAAAAATTGGTTGGGGATACTAGTTCTTGTCTTGTAAGTACAAAGACCTTCAATAAACTGTAGCAAGGTGTGGCTACCATGCACAATCACCAGCCAAGATAGGCATATGTCTCTGAAAATGACCAAAGAATTTCACCATGTATGGTCAACGTTGACAACTCATAATACAAGTCACAAAGGGTGAGAGGGGGAAACAATGGTTTGGGAATACTAGATATCAACTAGCAAGTACAACAACCTTCAATGACTAGTGGCATGGTGCGGTTACCATGCCCAATGACCAACCAAGGTAGGCATATGTTGCTGACCATGACCAAGGAATGACACTATGTGTTGTCAAGATTGACAACCCATAAAACGAGTCACAAATGGTCAGAGGGTGAAAATGGTTTGGGAATACTAGTAATCAACTAGCAAGTAAAGACATCTTTAGTAAGTAGTGGCACGGTGCGGGTACCATGTACAATGACCAACCAAAGTGGGCAAATGTCAGTGACCATGACCAAAGATTTTCACTATGGGTGGTCAAAGTTGACAACTCATACTACGAGTCACAAATGATCAGTGGGGTAAAAAATGCTTAGGGAGTACTAGTTATTGACCAGCAAATACAAAGACCTCCAGTAAGTAGTGGCACAATGTGGCTACCATGCACAATGACCAACCATACTAGGAATATGTCACTGACCATGACAAATAATATAAATTTGGATGGTCAACTTTGACAACTCATGATACGGGTCACAAGTTGTCTGAGGGGGAAACAATGGGTTGGGATACTAGTTACAAACTAGCAAGTACAAAAACCTTCCATACGTAGTGTCACGGTGTGGCTACCATGCACAATGACCAACCAAAGTAGGCATATGTCACTGACCATGACCAAAATTATTCACTATGTGTGGTGAATGTTGACAACTCATGACACGAGTCACAAATGGTCAGAGGGATGAACAATGGTTTGAGAATACTTGTCATCAACTGGCAAGTTCAAAGAATTTCAATGTGTACTATCACGGTGTGCCTGCCATGCACAATGACCAACCAAAGCATGCATATGTCACGGCCCATGACCAAAGAGTTTCACCATGTGTGGTCAACGTTGACAGCTCATAACATGAGTCACGGATAGTCAGAGGGGGGAAACATGGTTTGGGCATACAATTTATCAACTAGCAAGTGCAAATACCTTCAATAAGTAGTGGCACGGTGTGGCTACCATGCACAATGACCAACCAAAAGAGGCACATGTCGCTGACCATGACTAAAGAATTTCACTATGTGTGGTTAACGCTATCAACTCATAAAATGAGTCACAAATGGTCAAAGGGAGGGAATAATGGGTTGGGAATACTAGTTATTGACTATCACGTACAAAGACATTCAATAAGTAGTGGCAAGGTGTGGCTACCATACACAATGTTCAACCAAAGAAGGCATGTATCACTGACCATGACAAAGAAACTTTGCAATATGCGGTCAACATTGACAACTGAAAACATGGATCACAAATCAGCAAAGGGGGAAGAAATGGGTTGGGAATATCAGTTATCGATAAGCAAGTACAAATACCTTCAAAAAGTAGTGGCACGTTGTGGCTACCATGCACAATGACCTACCAAAAGAGGCATGTGTCACTGACCATGACCAAAGAATTTCACAATGTGGTAAAAGTTGACAACTCATAATCCAAGTCACAAATGGTCAAGGGAGGAAACAATGGTTTGGGAATACTTGTTATCTACTAGGAAGTACAGAGACCTTCAACAAGTAGTGGCACGGTGTGGCTACCATGCACAATGACTAACCAAAGTAGGCACATGTCACTGACCATGACCAAAACATTTCACTATGTGTGGTCAACGTTGAAAACTCAAAATACGAGTAAAAAATAGCCAGATGGGGAAAAAATGGTTTTGGCAATACTAGTAATTGACGAGCAAGTACAAAGACCTTCAATAAGTAGTGGCACAGTGTGGCTACCATGCACAATGACCGACCAAAGTAGACATATGTCACTGACTATACCCAAAACATTCACTATGTGCGGTCAACTTTGACAGCTTATAATACGAGTAACACATGGTCAGAGGGGGGAAAATGGCTTGGAAATATTATTTCTTGACTAGCAAGTACAAAGAAATTCATTAAGTAGTGGCAAGGTGTGGCTACCATGCACAATGACCAACCAAATTGGACATATGTCACTGACCATGACCAGATACTTTCACTATGCGTGGTCATTGTTGACCACTCATAATACGAGTCACAAATGGTCAGAGGAGAAAACAATGGTTTGGGAATACTAGTCATTGAATAGCAAGTACAAAAACCTTTAAAAAGTAGTGGCAAGATGTGGCTACCATGCACAATGACTAACCAACGTAGGCACATGTCACTGACCATGACCAAAACATTTCACTATGTGTGGTCAACGTTGAGAACTCACAACACGAGTCACAAATGGTATAAGGGGGAAAGAATGCTTTGGGAATACTAGTTATTGAGGAGAAAATTCAAAGACCTTCAATAAATAGCAACACGGTGTGGCTACCATGCACGATGACCGACCAAAGTAGGCATATGTCACTGACCATACCCAAAAACATTCACCACGTGCGGTCAATGTTGACAGCTCATAATACGAGTCACACATGGTGAGAGGGAGAAAATTTTGTTGGGGATACTAGTTATTGACTAGCAAGTAGAAAGACCTTCAATGAGGAGTGGCACGGTGTGGCTACCATGCACAATGACCAACCAAAGCGGGCATGTTAGTGACCATAACAAAACAATTTCACTATGTGTGGTGAACGTTGAAAACTTATAAAGCAAGTCACAAATGGTCAGAGGGGGAAAAAATGTTTTGGGAATACTAGTTATCGACTAGCAAAAAAACCGGCCTTCAATAACTAGTGGCATAGTGTGGCTACCATGCACAATGACCAACCAAAGTCAGCATATGTCACTCACCATGAACAAAGAATTTCAATATGATGGGTCAATGTTAACAACTCATAATATGAGTCAAAAAATTATCAAAAGAAGAGAAATGGGTTGGAAAAACTACTTATCGACTAACAATTACAAAGACCTTCAAAAGTTAGTGGCACGGTGTGGTTACCATGCACAATGACCAACCAAGGTAGGCATATGTCACTGACCATGATCAAAGAATTTCACTATGTGTTGTCAACGTTGACAACTCATAACACGAGTCAAAAATGGTCAGGGGGGGGGGGGAGGGATAATGGTTTGGGAATACTAGTTATCTACTAGAAAGTACAGATGCCTTCAGTGAGTAGTGGCACAGTGTGGGTACCATGCACACTGACCAACCAAAGTGGGAAAATGTCACTGACCATGACCAAAGAGTTTCACTATGGGTGGTCAAAGTTGAAAACTCATACTACGAGTCAAAAAAGGTCAGAGGGGGGAAAAATGGTTTGGGAATTCTAGTTATCGACTAGAAGTTACAAAGACTTCCAATAAGTAGTGGCATGGTGTGCCTACAATGCACAATGTCCAACCATAGTAGGCATGTGTCACTGACCACGACCTGAGAATTTCACTTTGGGTGGTCAACTTCAACAACTCATAACGAAACTCACAAATGGTCAGAGGGGAAAAAAATGGGTTGGTAATACTAGCTGTCAACTAGCAAGTACAAAAACCTTCACTACATAGTGTCACGGTGTGGCTATTATGCGCATTGACCAACCAAAGTACGCATATGTCACTGATCATGACCAAATAACTTCACTATGTGTGGTCAATGTTGACAACTCATAGTACAAGTCACAAATGGTCAGAGGGAGAAAGACTGGATTGGGAATACTAGTTATCAACTAGCAAGAAAAAAGAACTTCAATACGTACTGGAACGGTGTGGCTACCATGCAAAAGAATGACTAACCAAAGCAGGCATATGTCACGGTCCATGCCCAACGAGTTTCACCATTTGTGGTCAACGTTGACAACTCATACTACAAGTCTCAAATGTTCAGAGGGGGAAACAATGGTTTGGGAATACCAGGTATCAACTAGCAAGTACAAGTTCCTTAAAAAAAGTAGTAGCACAGTGTGGCTATTATGCATAATGACCAACCAATGAAGGCATATGTCGCTGACCATGACGTGAGAATTTCACTATGTGTGGTCAACTTTGACATCTCATAATACAAGACACAAATGGTTAGAGGGGGGAACAATGGTTTGCGAGTACTAGTGGAACAAAGGCCTTCAATAAGTAGTGGCACTGTGTGACTAGCATCCTTAATGACCAACCAAAGTAGGCATAAGTCACTGACCATGGCCAAAGAGTTTCACTACATGTGGTCAAGATTGACAACTCAGAATATGGTTAAAAAATGGGCAGAAGGGGAAAAATGGATTGGGGATACTAGTTATTTATTAGAAAGTACAAAGACCTTCAAAACGTAGTGGCACGGTGAGGCTAACATGCACAATGACCAACCAAAGTAGGCATATGTCACTGACCATGACAAATGAAACTTCAGTGTGTGTGGTCAATGTTGACAACACATAATGCAACCCACAAATGGTCAAAGTGGGAAAAAATGGTTTGAGAATACTTGTTATCGACTGGCATATACACAGACCTTGAATGAGTAGTGGCACGGTGTGGCTACCATGCACAGTGACCAACCAAAGTAGGAATATGTTACTCACCATGACCAAAGATTCTAACTATGATGGGTCATCGTTGAAAACTCTTCAAACAAGTCACTATTGTTCAGAGGGGGAAACAATGTTTTGGGAATACTAGTTATCGACTAGAAAGTACAAAGAATTTCAATAAGTAGTGGCACAGTGTGGTTACCATGCACAATGACCAACCAAGGTAGGCATATGTCACTGATCATGACCAAAGAATTCACTATGTGTTGTCAACATTGACAACTCATAACACGAGTCTCAAATGGTCAGAGGGGGAAAAAATGGTTTGGGAATACTATTTTTTGAATAGCTAGTACAAAGACGTTCAGTAAGTATTGGCACAGCGTAGCTATTATTCAGAATGACCAACCAAAGTGTGCAAATGTTACTGACCATGAGCAAAGAATTTCACTATGGGTGGTCAACTTTGACAACTCATACTACGAGTCACAAATGGTCAGAGGGGGAAAAGTGGTTTGGGAATACTGCTTTTCGACTAGCAGGTACAAAAACCTTCCATACATAGTGTCACGGTGTGGCTACTATGTACAATGACCAACCAAAGTAGGCATATGTCACTGACCATGACCAAGGAATTTCACTATCTGTGGTCAATGTTGAAAACTCAGAATACGAGTCACAAATGGTCAAAGGGGGAAACAATGATTGTGGAAGACTACTCATGGACTTGCAAGGACAAAGACCTTCAATAAGTAGTGGGACGGTGTGGCTACCATGCACAATGACCAACCAAAGTAGGCATATGTCACTGACCATGACCAAAGATTTTCACTATGTGTGGTCAATGTTGAAAACTCATAATACAAGTCACAAATGGTTGGAGGGGGAAAAAATGGTTTGGGATTACTAGTTATCAACTAGCAAGTACAACGAACTTCAATACGTACTGCAACGGTGTGGCTACCATGCACGAAGACCAACCAAAGCAGGCATATGTCACGGTCCATGACCAAAGAATTTCACCATGTGTGGTCTACGGTGAAAAATCATAATACGAGTGTAAAATGTTCAGAGGGGGAAACAATGGTTTGGTAATAGTAGGTAACAACTAGGAAGTACAGAGACCTTCAATAAGTAGTGGCACGGTGTGTCAAACATGCATAATGATCAACCAATGTAATCATATGTCACTGACCATGACTAGAGAACTCAAGTATGTGTGGTCAACATTGACGGCTCATAATACGATTCAGAAATGGTAAGCGGGGAAAAATGGTTTGGGAATACTAGTTTTTGACTATCAAGTACAAAGACCTTTAATACGTAGTGGCACGGTATGGGTACCATGCACAATGACCAACCAAAGTAGGCATATGTCTCTGACCATGACCAGAGAAATTCACTATGTGTGGTCAACGTTAAAAGCTTATGATACGAGTCACAAATGGTCAGAGGGGGGAATAATGATTTGGGAATACTAGTCATCGACTAGCAAGTACAAAGACCTTCAATAAAAAGTGGCACGGTGTGGCTACCATACACAATGACCAGCCAAAGGAGGCATATCTCAATGACCATGACCAATTAAATTCACTATGTGCGGTCTACGTTGAAAACTCATAATATGAGTCACAATTTGAAAGATGAGGAATATTTGGTTGGGGATACAATTTTTCGACTAGCAATTACAAAGACCTTGGGGAGACAAAAAGTAGTGGCACAGTGTGGCTACCATCCACAATGACCAACCATTCTAGGCATATAACACTGACCATGACCAAAGAATTTCACTGTGTGGTCAACGTTGACAACTCATAATGCAAGTCACAAATGGAAAAAGAGGGAAACAACGGTTTGGGGATACCAATTATCCACAAGAAAGTACAGAAACCTTCAATTGTTAGTGACACGATGTAGTTACCATGCACAATGACAAACAAAAGTAGGCATATGCCACTCACCATGACCAAAGAACTTCATTATGATGGGTCAACGTTGACTACTCACAATACGAGTCACCAATCTTCAGGGGGGGAAAAATGGTTAAGGAATGCTAGCAAGTACAAATACATTCAATACGTAGTGGCACGGCGCGGCTATCATGTACAATGACCAACCAAAGTAGGAATATTTCACTGACCATGACCAAAGAACTTCACTTTGTGTTGTCATTATTGACAACGCATAATACGAGTGACAAATGGTCAAAGGAGGAAACAATAGTTTGGGAATACTAGTTATCAACTAGCAAGTACAAAGACATTTTGTAAGTAGTCGCAGAGTGAGGCTATCATGAACAATGACCAACCAAAGTGGGCATATGTCACTGACCATGACCACAAAATTTCACTATGGGTGGTTAACTTCGGCAGCTCATACTATGAGTGACAAAAGATCATAGGGGGGAATAATAGTTTGGGAATAACATTATTTAAGTAGCAAGTACAAAGATCGCCAATACGTAGTGGTATGGTGTGGTTGTTATGCACAATGACCAACCAAAGTGGGCAAATCTCACAGACCATGACCAAAGAATTTCACTGTGTGCAGTCAACGTCACGATAGGAGTCACAAATGGTCAGAGGGTGAAACAATGGTTTGGGAATACTGGTTATCAACTAGCAAGTACACTTACCTTCAATAAGTTGTGGCACAGTGTGGATACCATGCACAATGACCAACCAAAGTAGTCATTTGTCACTGATCAAGACCACAGAATTTCACTATGGGTGGTCAACGTTGACAACTCATAATACGAGTCAAAAATGGTCAAAAGGGGAAATAAAGGTTAGGGAATACTAGTTATCGACTAGAAAATGCAAAGACCTTCAAGAAGTAGTGGCACGGTGTGGCTTCCATGCACAATGACCAGCCAAAGTAGGCATATATCACTGGCCATGACCAAAGAATGTCACTATGTGTGGTCAATTTTGACAACTCATAACACGAGTCACAAATGGTCAGAGGGGGACACAATGGTTTGGAAGACAAGGTATCCACTAGCACGTACAAAGACCTTCAAGAAGTAGTAGCACGGTGTGACTACCATGCACAATGACCAACCAAAGTAGGCACATGTCACTGACCATGACCACAAAATTTCACTATGTGTGGTCAACGATGACAACTCATACTATGAGTCACAAATGGTCAAAGTGCTAAACAATGGTTTTGAAACAGTAGTTATGAAAAAGCAAGTGCAAAGAAATTCAATATGGTAAACAATGGTTTCGGAATACTAGTTGTATTCAATAAGTCGTGGCACAGTGTGGCTTTCATGCGCAATGATAAACCAAATTAGGCATATGTCACTGACCATGGACAAAAGAATTTTACCATGTGTGGTCAACATTGAAAACTCATGATACAAGTCACAAGTGGTCAGAGGGGGAAAAAATGGTTTGGGAATACCTGTTATTGACTAGCAAGTAGAAAGCCCTTCAACACCTAGTGGCATGGTGTGGCTACCATGCACAATGACCAACCAAAGCAGGCATATGTCACTGACCACGACCAAAGAATTTCACCATGTGTGGTCAATGTTGACAACTCATAACACAAGTCATAAATGGTCAGAGGGGGAAACAATGGTTTGGGAATACTACATACCAATTGACAAGTACAAAGACACTCAATAAGTAGTGGCACAGTGTGGCTACCATCCACAATGACCAACCAAAGTAGGCATATGTCACTGCCCATGACCAAAGAATTTCACTATGTGTGGTCAACGTTAACAACTCAATCTACGAGTCACAAATGGTCAGAGGGGGAAACAGTGTTTTGGGATTGCTCTTTATCAACTAGAAAGAACACACACCTACAGTAAGTAGTGGCACGGTGTAGCTACCATTCACGAGGACCGACCAAAGTAGGCAGATGTCGCTGACCATGACCAAAGAATGTCACTATGGGTGGGCAACGTTGACAAATCATAATAGGAGTAACCAATGGTCAGAGGGGGAAAAGATGGTTTGGGAATACTAGTTATGGAATAGCAAGTACAAATACCTTCAATAAGTAGTGGCATGGTGTGGTTACCATGCACAATGACAAACCAAAGGAGGCATGTGTCACTAACCATGACCAAAACATTTCACTATCAATGGTCAACGTTGAAAACTCATGTTATGAGTCATAAATTGTCTGAGGGAAAAAATGGTTTGGGAATACTAGTCATCAACTAGCAAGTACGAAGACCTTCAATGAGTAGTGGCACGGTGTGTCTACCATGCACAATGACCAACCAAAGTATGCATAGTTCACTGACCATGACCAAACAATTCCACTATGTGTGGTCAACGTTGAAAACTCACAATACGAGTCACAAATGGTCAAAAGTGGAAGCAATGGCTTTGGAATACTAGTTGTTGACTAGCAAGTACAAAGACCTTCAATAAGCAGTGGCACGGTGTGGCCACCATGCACAATGACCAACCAAAGAAAGCATGTGTCAATGACCATGACCTAAGAATTTCACTACGTGTGGACAACGGTGACAACTCATAATACAAGTCGCAAACATTCAGAAGGAGAAACAATGGTTTAGGAATACTTGTTATCAACTAGCAAGTGCAAAGAACTTCAACAAGAAGTGGCAGGATCTGGCTATCATGCTAAATGACCAACCAAAGTAGGCAAATAGCACTGACCATGACCACAAAATTTCACTATCTGTGTTCAATGTTGAGAACTCATAATACGAGTCACAAATGGTCAGAGGGGCAAACAATGATTTGGAAATACTAGTTATAAACTAGCAAGTACATATAACTTCAATAAGAATTGACAAGGTGTTGCTACCATGCACAATGACCAACCAAAGTATGCATATGTCACTGACCATGACCAAAGAGTTTCATTACGTGTGGTCAACGTTGACAAGTCATAATACGANTAACAACTCAATCTACGAGTCACAAATGGTCAGAGGGGGAAACAGTGTTTTGGGATTGCTCTTTATCAACTAGAAAGAACACACACCTACAGTAAGTAGTGGCACGGTGTAGCTACCATTCACGAGGACCGACCAAAGTAGGCAGATGTCGCTGACCACGACCAAAGAATGTCACTATGGGTGGGCAACGTTGACAAATCATAATAGGAGTAACCAATGGTCAGAGGGGGAAAAGATGGTTTGGGAATACTAGTTATGGAATAGCAAGTACAAATACCTTCAATAAGTAGTGGCATGGTGTGGTTACCATGCACAATGACAAACCAAAGGAGGCATGTGTCACTAACCATGACCAAAACATTTCACTATCAATGGTCAACGTTGAAAACTCATGTTATGAGTCATAAATTGTCTGAGGGAAAAAATGGTTTGGGAATACTAGTCATCAACTAGCAAGTACGAAGACCTTCAATGAGTAGTGGCACGGTGTGTCTACCATGCACAATGACCAACCAAAGTATGCATAGTTCACTGACCATGACCAAACAATTCCACTATGTGTGGTCAACGTTGAAAACTCACAATACGAGTCACAAATGGTCAAAAGTGGAAGCAATGGCTTTGGAATACTAGTTGTTGACTAGCAAGTACAAAGACCTTCAATAAGCAGTGGCACGGTGTGGCCACCATGCACAATGACCAACCAAAGAAAGCATGTGTCAATGACCATGACCTAAGAATTTCACTACGTGTGGACAACGGTGACAACTCATAATACAAGTCGCAAACAGTCAGAAGGAGAAACAATGGTTTAGGAATACTTGTTATCAACTAGCAAGTGCAAAGAACTTCAACAAGAAGTGGCAGGATCTGGCTATCATGCTAAATGACCAACCAAAGTAGGCAAATAGCACTGACCATGACCACAAAATTTCACTATGTGTGTTCAATGTTGAGAACTCATAATACGAGTCACAAATGGTCAGAGGGGCAAACAATGATTTGGAAATACTAGTTATAAACTAGCAAGTACATATAACTTCAATAAGAATTGACAAGGTGTTGCTACCATGCACAATGACCAACCAAAGTATGCATATGTCACTGACCATGACCAAAGAGTTTCATTACGTGTGGTCAACGTTGACAAGTCATAATACGAGTCACAAATTTTCAGAGGGGGAAACAATGGCTTTGGAATACTAGTTATCGACTAGCAAGTACAAAGAACTTCAATACGTATTGATAAGGTGTGGCTACCATACACAATTACCAATCAAAGCAGGAATATGTCACTGGCTATGACCAAAGAACATCACTATGTGTGGTCAACATTGAAAACTCATAATTCGAGTAAAAAATGGTGAGAGGGGGAAACAATGGTTTGGGACTAATAGTTATCGACTAGCAAGTACAAAGACCTTTAATACGTCGTGGCATAGTGTGGCCACCATGCACAACGACCAACCAAAGTAGGCATATGGCACTGACCATGACCAAAGAATTTCAATATATGCGGCCAACATTGACAACTCACAATACGAGTCACAAATGGTCATAGGGGAAAACAATGGGTTGAGAATACTAGTTATCAACTAGCAAGTACAAAGACCTTTAATACGTAGTGGCAGAGTGTATCTACCATGCACAATGATCAACCTAAGTAGGCACATGTCACGGCCCATGACCAAAGAATTTCACCATGTGTGCTCAGCGTTATCATTTCATAATACAAGTTACAAATGGTTAGAGGGGGAACCAATGTTTTGGGAATACTAGTTTTTGAATAGAAAAAACACAAATCTTCAATAAGTAATGGCATAGTGTGGCTACCATGCACAATGACCAACCAAAGTAGGCATACGAAACTAACCATGACGAAACAACTTCACTATGATGGGTCAACGTTGACAACTCATAATACGAGTCACAAATGGTCAGAGGGGAAAAAATGGTTTGAGGAGACTAGTAATCAACTAAAAAGTAAGAAGAAATTCAATAAGTTGTGGCATGGTGTGGCCACCATGCACAATGACCAACCAAAGTAGGCATATGTCACTGACCATGACCAAAGAATTTCATTCTGGGTGGTCAACATTGACAACTCATAACACCAGAGATGTGCCAGGGTTGTGCCAGAGTTGTGCTAGGGTTGTGCCAGAGTTGTTCCAAAGTTGTGCCGAAGTTGTGCCAGAGTTATGCCAGAGTTGTGCCAGGGTTGTGCCAGAGTTGTGACAGAGTTGTGCCTGAGTTGTGCCAGAGTTCTGCCAGGGTTGTGCCAGAGTTCTGCAAGAGTTTTGCCAGAGTTGAGTAAGAGTTATGCACAGTTTTGCCATAGCTGTTCCAGAGTTGTGCCAGAGTAATGCCGGAGTTGTGCCAGAGTTGTGCCAGAGTTGTGCCAGAGTCGTGCCAAAGTAGTGCCGGAGTTATGTCAGAGTTGTGCAAGAGTTATGCCAGGGTTGTGCCAGAAGCTTGCCAGAGTTGTGCCTGAGTTGTGCCAGACTTGGGACAGTGTTTTTCCAGTGTTGTGCCAGAGTTGTGCCATAGTTGTGCCAGAGATTTGCCAGAGTTGTGCCAGAGTTGTGCCAGGGTTGTAATAGAGTCGTGCCAGAGTTGTGCCAGAGTTGTGCAAGATTTGTGCCAGAGTTGTGCCAGAGTTGTGCCAGAGTTGAGCCAGAGTTGTGCCAAAGGTGTGCCAGAGTTGTGCCCAAGTTGTGCCAGAGTTTTTCAAATGTTGTTCCGGAGTTGTGCCAGAGTTGTGCCAGAGTCGTGCCAGAGTTGTGCCATAGTTGTGCCAGAATTTCCAGTGTTGTGCCAGGGTTGTGCTGGAGTTGTGCCGGACTTGTGCCAGCATTGTGCCAAAAATGTACCAAAGTTCTGCTAGAGTTGTGCCAGATTTGTTCGGGATTGTGTCGGAGTTGTGCCAGAGTTGTCCCAGAGTTGTACCAGAGTTTCACCAAGGTTGTGACAGAGTTGTGCCAGAGTTGTGACAGAGTTGTGACAGAGTTGTGGCAGAGTTCTGCAAGAGTTGTGCCAGAGTTGTGCCATAGTTGTGCCAGAATTTCCAGTGTTGTGCCAGGGTTGTGCTGGAGTTGTGCCGGACTTGTGCCAGCATTGTGCCAAAAATG
>SZWC01001281.1:144901-164290 GCA_023375785.1 Penium margaritaceum | reverse complement strand
TGCCAGAGTTTTGCCAGAGTTGTGCCGGAGGTGTGCCAGAGTTGTGCCAGAGTTGTGCTAGATTTTTGTTTGAGTTGTGCCAGAGTTGGACCCAATTTGTGCTTGAGTTGCGCCAGACTTGTGCCAAAGTTGTGCCAGAGTTGTGCCAGAGTTCTGCCACAGTTGTGCCTCAGTTGCGCCAGAGTTGTGCCAGAGATGTGCCAGAGTTGTGCCAGAGTTTTGCCAGAGTTGTGCCAGAGTTGTGCCAGATTTGTGCCAGAGTTGTACCAGATTTGTGCCAGAGTTGTACCAGAGTTGTGCCAGAGTTGTACCAGAGTTGTACCAGAATTGTGAAAGATTTGTGCAAGAGTTATGCCTGGGTTGTGCCAGAGTCGTGACAGAGTTGGGCCAGAGTTGTGCCAGAGTTTTGCCTGAGTTGTGCCAGAATTGTCCCAATGTTCTGCCAGTGTTGTGCCAGGGTTGTGCCAGTGTTGTGCCAGAGCTGTGCCATAGTTGTGCCAGAGTTTTGCCAGGGTTTTCCCGGAGTTTTGCCGGTGTTGTGCCAGAGTTGTGCCAGGGTTCTTCCAGAGTTGTGCCAGAGTTGTGCCCTAGTTGTGCCAGATTTGTGCCAGTGTTCAGCCATAGTTGTGCCAGAGTTGTGCCATAGTTGTATCAGATTTGGTTCAGAGTTGTGCCATAGTTTTGCCAGCATTCTGCCATAGTTGTGCCAGAGTTGTGCCAGAGCTGTACCAGAGTCTTGCCAGAGTTGTGCCAAAATTGTGCCAGAGTTTTGACAGTGTTGTACAGAGCTGTTCCAGAGTTGTGCCAGAGTTGTGCCAGATTTGTGCCAGAGTTGTGCTAGAGCTTTGCCAGAGTTGTGCCAGAGATGTGCCAGAGTGGTGCCAGAGTTGTGCCAGACTTATGACAGAGTTTTTCCAGAGTTGTACCTGAGTTGTGCCATAGTTGTGCCAGTGTTCCGCCAGAGTTGCACCATAGTTGTGCCAGAGTTGTGAGAGAGATGTGACAGAGTTGTAAAAGAGTTGTGAAAAACTTGTGCCAGAGTTGTGCCAGAGTTGTGCCAGAGTGGTGCCAGAGTTGTGCCAGTGTTGTGCAAGAGTTGAGCCAGAGTTGTGCCAGACTTGTGACAGAGTTGTATCAGTGTTGTGCCAGAGTTGTGCCAGAGTTGTGCCAGAGTTTTGCCAGAGTTAGGCCGGAGCTGTGCCAGAGTTGGGCCGGAGCTTTGCTAGAGTTGTGCCAGAGTGGTTTTATAGTTGTGCCAGAGTTGTTCCAAAGTTCTGTTCGACTTGTGCCAGAGATGGCCCATTTTTTGCCAGAGTTGTGACAGACTTACGCCAAAGTTGTGCCACAGTTGTGCCATAGTTGTGCCAGAGTTGTTCCAAAGTTCTGTTCGACTTGTGCCAGAGATGGCCCATTTTTTGCCAGAGTTGTGACAGACTTACGCCAAAGTTGTGCCACAGTTGTGCCATAGTTGTGCCAGGATTGTGCCACAGTTGTGCCAGTGTTGTGCTAGATTTGTGCCAGAATTGTGCCAGAGTTGTGCAAGAGTTGTGCTAGAGTTGTGTCAGAGTTGTGCCAATGTTGAACCAGAGTTGTGCCAGGGTTGTGCCAGTGTTGTGCTAGATTTGTGCCAGAATTGTGCCAGAGTTGTGCAAGAGTTGTGCTAGAGTTGTGTCAGAGTTGTGCCAATGTTGAACCAGAGTTGTGCCAGGGTTGTGTAAGAGATGTGCCAGAGTTATGCCAGGGTTGTGCCAGAGTCGTGACAGAGTTGTGCCAGAGTTGTGCAAGAGTTGTGCCAGACTTGTGCCAGTGTTCTTCCAGAGTTGTGCCAGAGTTGTGGCATAGTTGCATAAAAGTTGTGCCAGAGTTGTGCCAGAGTTGTGCCAGAGTTGTGCCAGAGTTGTGCCAGAGCTGTGCCAGAGTTGTACCAGAGTTATGCCAGAGTTGTGCCGGAGTTGTGCAAGAGGTTTGCCAGAGTTATGCCCAAGTTGTGCCAGAGTTTTACAGAGTTGTGCCGGTGTTGTGCCAGATTTGTGCCAGAGTTGTGCCAGAGTTGTGACAGGGTTGTGCCAGAATTGTGCCAGAATTGTGCCAGAGTTGTGCCAGAGTTGTGCCAGAGATGTAGCAGAGTTTTTCCAGAGTTAAGCCAGAGTTTTGCCAGATTTGTGTCAGGTTTGTGTCAGGAATGTACCAGAGTTGTGCCAGACATGTGCCAAAGTTGTGCACAATTTGTGCCAGAGTTGTGTCAGACTTGTGCCAGAGTTGTGCCAGAGTTGTGCCAAAGTTGTGACAGAGTTGTGCCAGAGTTGTGAAAGAGTTGTGCCAGAGTTGTGCGACAGTTGTGCCAGAGTTTTGCCAGGGTTGTGCAGGAGTTGTGCCGGAGTTTTGCCAGAGTTGTGCGAAGGTTGTGCCAGAGTTGTGCCAGAGTTGTGCTTCAGTTGTCCCAGATTTGTGCCAGTGTCCAGCCATAGTTGTGTCAGAGTTTTGCCATAGTTGTATCAGATTTGTTCCAGAGTTGTGCCAGAGCTGTGCCAGAATTNTGTACCTGCGTTGTGCCATAGTTGTGCCAGTGTTCCGCCAGAGTTGCACCAAAGTTGTGCCAGAAAGGTGCCATAGTTGTGCCAGAGTTGTGACAGAGTTGTGACAGATTTGTAACAGAGTTGTGCCAGAGTTGTGCCAGAGTTGTGCCAGAGTTGCGCCAGAGTTGTGCCAGACTTGTGATAGAGTTAAAACAAAGTTGTGCCAGAGATGTGCCAGAGTTGTGCCAGAGTTTTGCCAGAGTTGTGCCGGTGCTGTGCCAGAGTTGTGCCAGAGATGTGCCAGAGTGGTGCCGTAGTTGTGCCAGAGTTGGGCAAGAGTTGTGCCAGAGTTGTGCCAGACGTGTGCCAAAGTTGTTCCTGAGTTTTGCAAGAGTTGTGCCAGAGTTGTGCCACAGTTGTGCCAGAGTTGTGCCAGAGTTCTGCCAGAGTTGTGCCAGATTTGAGCAAGATTTGTGCTAGAGTTCTGCCAGAGTTGTGCCAGAGTTGTACCAGAGTTGTGCCAGGGTTGTGTATGAGTTGTACCATGGTTATGCCAGGGTTGTGCCAGAGTCCTGACAGAGTTGTGCCAGAGTTGTGCCAAACTTGTGCCAGTGTTCTGCCAGAGTTGTGCCAGACTTGTGCCATAGTTGTATAAGAGTTGTGCCTGAGTTGTCCCAGGATTGTGCCAGAGTTGTGCCAGAGTTGTCCCAGAGTTTTTCCAGATTTGTGCCTGAGTTGTGCCGGAGCT
Organism: Penium margaritaceum; assembly: GCA_023375785.1. Taxonomy (NCBI): domain Eukaryota; kingdom Viridiplantae; phylum Streptophyta; class Zygnematophyceae; order Desmidiales; family Peniaceae; genus Penium; species Penium margaritaceum. The sequence goes on along the minus strand of SZWC01001281.1, from coordinate 161,026 downwards.
GCGCCAGTGTTCTTCCAGAGTTGTGCCAGAGTGGTGCCAGAGTTGTGCCAGAGTTGTGCCAGAGTTGTGCCGGAGTTCTGCCAGATATGTGCGAGAGTTGTTCAAGAGTTGTGCCAGAGTTGTGCCAGAGTTGTGCCAGAGTTGTTCCAGAGTTGTGCCAGTGTTGTGCCAGAGTTGTGCCAGAGTTTTGCCAGAGTTGTGCCAGAGTTTTGCCAGAGTTGTGCCAGATTTGTGCCAGAGTTGTGCCAGTGTTGTGCCAGAGTTGTGCCAGAGTTTTGCCAGAGTTGTGCCAGAGTTTTGCCAGAGTTGTGCCAGATTTGTGCCAGAGTTGTGCCAGTGTTGTGCCAGAGTTGAGCCAGAGTTTTGCTGGAGTTGTGTCAGGTTTGTGTCAGGAATGTACCAAAGTTGTGCCAGAGATGTGCCAGAGTTGGGCCAGATTTGTGCCAGAGTTGTGCCAGAGTTGTGTCAGAGTTTTGCCAGAGATATGCCTGAGTTGCCTGAGTTGTGCCTGAGTTGTGCCAGAGTTGTGCCAGTGTTGTGCCAGAGTTGTGCCGGAGTTGTGCCATAGTTGTGCCAGAGTTGTGCCAGGGTTCTGCCGGAGCTGTGAGTTTTGCCAGATTCATGCCAGGCTTGTTCCAGAGTTGTGCCAAGGTTGTGCCAGAGTTGTGACAGAGGTGTTCCAGAGTCGTACGAGAGGTTAACCTGAGTTGTCCGAGAATTGTGTCAGTGTTTGACCAGAGTTGTGCCAGAGTTGGTATACAGTTGTATAAGAGTTGTGCCAGAGTTGTGCCAGTTTTGTGCCAGAGTTGTGCCAGAGTTCTGCGAAAGTTGTGCCAGAGTTGTGCCAGATTTTCCACAGTTGTGCCAGACTTGTGCCAGAGGTGTGCCAGAGTTGTGCCTGAGTTGTGCCAGAGTTTTTCCAGAGTTGTGCCGGAGCTGTGCCAGAGTTCTGCCAGAGTTGTGCCAGAGTTGTGCCAGGGTTGTGTCAGAGTTGTGCCAAAGTTTCGCCAGAGTTAGAGTTGTGCCAGGGTTGTGCCAGAGTTGGGCCGGATTTGTGCCAAAGTTGTTCCAGGGTTGTGCAAGAGTTGTGCCAACGTGCCAAAGTTCTGTCAGAGTTGTGCCAGATTTGTGCCAGAGTTGTGTCGGAGTTTTGCCACAGGTGTGCCGGAGCTGTGCAAGAAATGTGCCAGAGTTGTGACAGAGTTGTGCCAGAGTTGTGCCAGAGTTGTGACTCTGGCACAACTCAGGCACATATCTCGCAAAACTCTGGCACAATTCACGCACATCTCTTGCAAAACCCTGGCACAACTCGGGCACAACACTGGCACACCTCTGGAACAATTCTGACACAACTCCGGCACAACTCTGGGACAACTCTGGCACAACTCTGGCTCCATCCTCACAGAACCCTGGCACGACTCAGTCACAACTCTGACATGACTCTGGCACAACTCTGGCTCCACTCTGGCACAAATATGGCACAACTATGGCACAACTCTGGCACAACTATGGCACAACACTGGCAAAAATCTGGCACAGCTCAGGCACAAGTCTGGCACAACTCTGGCACAACTCTGACACAACTCTAGCACAACTCTGGCACAACTCTTGCACATCTCTGGCACAACTCTGGCACATCTCTGGCACATCTCTGGCACAACTCTGGCACATCTCTGGCACATCTCTGGTACAACCCCGACACAAACCTGACACAACTCCGGAAAAACTCCGGCTCATCTCCGGCACAACTCTGGCAGAACTCTGGCACAACTCTGGCACAACTCTTGCACAACTCTGGCACAACTCTGGCACAACTCTGGTGCCACTCTGGCACAACTCTTGCACAACTCTGGCACAACTCTGGCACAACTCTTGAACAACTCTAGCACAACTCTGGCATAGCTCTGGTACAACTCTGGCACAGCTCTGGCGCCACTTTGGCACAACTCTTACACCACTCTGGCACAACTCTGGCACAAATCTGGCACAAGTCCAGCACAACTATTGCACAACTCTTTCACAACGCTGGCACCACGCTAACTCAACTCTGGTAGAACTCTGGCACAGCTCCGGCACAACTCTGGCACAACTCCGGCACAACTCTGGCACACTTCTGGGATAACTCAGTCACAACTCTGGCACGCCTCTGGAACAACTCTGGCACAACTCCGGTACAACTCTGGCACAACTCTGGCACAACTCGGGCACAACTCTGGCACAACTCTGGCACAACTCCGGGACAACTTCCACACAACTCTGGCACAACTCTGGCTCAACTCTGGCACAACTCTCGCACAACTCTGGCACAACTCAGGCACACCTCTGGCACAACTCTGGCACAACTCCGGCACACCTCTGGCACAAATCTGGCACCACACTGGCACAACTCTGGCACATGTCTGGCACAACTCAGGAAAAACTCTGGCACAACTCGGAAACAACTCTGGCACAACTCTGGCACACCTCTGGCACGACTCTGGCACAAATTTTGCACAACTCTGGCACAACTCTGGCAAAACTCAGGCACAACTCTGGCACAACTCAGGCACAACTCTGGCTCCACCCTGGCACAAATCTGGCACATCAATGGCACAACTCTGGCACAACTCTGGCACAACTCCGGGACAACTTCCACACAACTCTGGCACAACTCTGGCTCAACTCTGGCACAACTCTCGCACAACTCTGGCACAACTCAGGCACACCTCTGGCACAACTCTGGCACAACTCCGGCACACCTCTGGCACAAATCTGGCACCACACTGGCACAACTCTGGCACATGTCTGGCACAACTCAGGAAAAACTCTGGCACAACTCGGAAACAACTCTGGCACAACTCTGGCACACCTCTGGCACGACTCTGGCACAAATTTTGCACAACTCTGGCACAACTCTGGCAAAACTCAGGCACAACTCTGGCACAACTCAGGCACAACTCTGGCTCCACCCTGGCACAAATCTGGCACATCAATGGCACAACTCTGGCACAACTCTGGCACAACTCCGGGACAACTTCCACACAACTCTGGCACAACTCTGGCTCAACTCTGGCACAACTCTCGCACAACTCTGGCACAACTCAGGCACACCTCTGGCACAACTCTGGCACAACTCCGGCACACCTCTGGCACAAATCTGGCACCACACTGGCACAACTCTGGCACATGTCTGGCACAACTCAGGAAAAACTCTGGCACAACTCGGAAACAACTCTGGCACAACTCTGGCACACCTCTGGCACGACTCTGGCACAAATTTTGCACAACTCTGGCACAACTCTGGCAAAACTCAGGCACAACTCTGGCACAACTCAGGCACAACTCTGGCTCCACCCTGGCACAAATCTGGCACATCAATGGCACAACTCTGGCACAACTCTGGCACAACTCCGGGACAACTTCCACACAACTCTGGCACAACTCTGGCTCAACTCTGGCACAACTCTCGCACAACTCTGGCACAACTCAGGCACACCTCTGGCACAACTCTGGCACAACTCCGGCACACCTCTGGCACAAATCTGGCACCACACTGGCACAACTCTGGCACATGTCTGGCACAACTCAGGAAAAACTCTGGCACAACTCGGAAACAACTCTGGCACAACTCTGGCACACCTCTGGCACGACTCTGGCACAAATTTTGCACAACTCTGGCACAACTCTGGCAAAACTCAGGCACAACTCTGGCACAACTCAGGCACAACTCTGGCTCCACCCTGGCACAAATCTGGCACATCAATGGCACAACTCTGGCACAACTCTGGCACAACTCCGGGACAACTTCCACACAACTCTGGCACAACTCTGGCTCAACTCTGGCACAACTCTCGCACAACTCTGGCACAACTCAGGCACACCTCTGGCACAACTCTGGCACAACTCCGGCACACCTCTGGCACAAATCTGGCACCACACTGGCACAACTCTGGCACATGTCTGGCACAACTCAGGAAAAACTCTGGCACAACTCGGAAACAACTCTGGCACAACTCTGGCACACCTCTGGCACGACTCTGGCACAAATTTTGCACAACTCTGGCACAACTCTGGCAAAACTCAGGCACAACTCTGGCACAACTCAGGCACAACTCTGGCTCCACCCTGGCACAAATCTGGCACATCAATGGCACAACTCTGGCACAACTCTGGCACAACTCCGGGACAACTTCCACACAACTCTGGCACAACTCTGGCTCAACTCTGGCACAACTCTCGCACAACTCTGGCACAACTCAGGCACACCTCTGGCACAACTCTGGCACAACTCCGGCACACCTCTGGCACAAATCTGGCACCACACTGGCACAACTCTGGCACATGTCTGGCACAACTCAGGAAAAACTCTGGCACAACTCGGAAACAACTCTGGCACAACTCTGGCACACCTCTGGCACGACTCTGGCACAAATTTTGCACAACTCTGGCACAACTCTGGCAAAACTCAGGCACAACTCTGGCACAACTCAGGCACAACTCTGGCTCCACCCTGGCACAAATCTGGCACATCAATGGCACAACTCTGGCACAACTCTGGCACAACTCCGGGACAACTTCCACACAACTCTGGCACAACTCTGGCTCAACTCTGGCACAACTCTCGCACAACTCTGGCACAACTCAGGCACACCTCTGGCACAACTCTGGCACAACTCCGGCACACCTCTGGCACAAATCTGGCACCACACTGGCACAACTCTGGCACATGTCTGGCACAACTCAGGAAAAACTCTGGCACAACTCGGAAACAACTTTGGCACAACTTTGGCACACCTCTGGCACAACTCTTGCACAACTCTGGCACAACTCTGGCACAACTCTGGCAGAATTCTGGCACAACTCTGGCACAACTCAGGCACAACTCTGGCACAACTCAGGCACAACTCTGGCACAACTCTGGCATAACTCTGGCACAACTCTGGCACAACTCTGGCTCAACTCTGGCACAACTATGGCACAGCTATGGCACAACTCTTGCACAACTCTGGCACAACACTGGCATAATTCTGGCACAACTCAGGCAAAACTCTGGCACAACTCTGTCACAACTCTGTCACAACTCTTTCACAACTCTGGCACAACTCTGGCATAACTCTGGCACAACTCTGACAAAACTCTGGCACAACTCTGGCACATCTCTGGCACAACTCTTGTAGAAGCCTTACACAAACCTGACACAACCCCGGCAAATCTCCGCTTCAACTCCAGCACAACTCTGGCACAACTCTGGCACAACTCTGGCAGAATTCTGTCACAACTCTGACACAACCCTGGCACAACTCTGGCACAACTATGGCACAACTCTGGCTCAACACTCGCAGAACTCTAGCACAACTCTAGCACATCTGTGGCACAACTCTGGCACAACTCCTGCACAACTTTGGCACAACTTTGACACAACTCTTGCATAACGCCGGCACAACTCTGGCACAACTCCGGCACAACGCAGGTACAGCTCTGGCACAACTCTGGCACAACTATGGAATGACTCTGGCACAACTCTGGCACAACTGTAGCACAACTCTGGCAGAACTCAGGCATAACTCTGAATCATTTCTGGCACAACTCTGGCACAACTCTGGCACAACTCTGGCACAACTCTGGCACAACTCTGGCACACCTTTTGCACAAGTATGGCATAACTCTGGAACATTTCTGGCACACCTTTGACACAACTCTGGCAGAACACAGGCACAACTCTGGCAGAACCTTGGCACAACACTGGCACAACTTCGGCAAAACTTTGGAACAACTCTGGGAAAACTCTGGCACAACTCTGTCACAACTCTGCCACAACTGTGGCACAACCATGGCACATCTATGGCACACCTTTGGCACAACTCTGGCACAACTCTGGCACAACTCTTGTACAACTCGTGCACAACCCTGGCAGAACTCGTGCAAAACTCTGGCACAATTCTTTCATGTTATTCTTCTATGCCCCATGGCCACTGCTATGGCTTGACGGACAGGTTGGGCATGCACCGCTCCCTTGGAGTAAGTCCCCCAAACCTTGTTCGTGGTGCAAGTCCAAGTGAGACACCAGAAGTGCAGCACAACGGATAGCATGTTGGACTTAGGGACAAAAGGTCCTGCCATCAAGCCTTGATGTGCATAGGAGGTTTTTGACCTTCCAGCACAAGGGAAGTTTCTTATACATTTCTCCATGCATGAGGAGAGTGCGCCACTTGGCGGTCAGTGGATGTGCCAATTGGCGGACTGGTAAGGTGGTGTGGAGTGACCACCCCAAAAGTGCCACTACCCACACACCTTACAAGCCAGGCCTAGGACTATATGTACCAGGCTCATTCCTCATTCTAATTACACAATCTGGCCTTAGATGCTCCTCACAGAGTTGTCCAACTAAGGATAAGTATAAAGAAGACACTGGCTGGTCTAAGCCCTACGAGTTAGTCTTTCACTAGCACCTCGCGCAAAAGTGACCAAGTGTTAAGTGGACACAGTTGCTAGCAAGTGATTACCTAGGAACTGCTCAGTGTGTAGCCGTGTTCCTGAGGGTGATATCTTCTCCTAGCTGAAATGCTAGGAGCGGATGGCAGGTACTATTGTGTCGGCCCTGTTTTCTAGTCCGTTTGCCTCATGCCGGTTGACAAGGGGTTATGGGCCCACACTGACCAGTTGTAAGGCACGCTTGGCTCAACTCTAGCATGCTCTCTCCAGGTGCATACGCCGGCTCCATCAGCTCCATTAGCTTCATCAGCTCCAACGGCTTGGTCTGCACTCAGCACACAGGGACCAAGGACAAGATCTGCCCTTGGAGGCACGACCCTTGTGTCGCAACCAGGAAAAGCTCTGCCCTTGGTGGCAAGACCCTGGGAGTGTTGGTGTAGACATATTCTCGGTCTGCAGGTGAACATCGGCTGGAGGGGTAAGCAACGGATCTGCATCCTAAACCCGGTAGCAGACATCAGCTACCATCAGTCTACATTGGCCTCAATGCAGCAGAGATGTGGGAAGCAAACAAGGGCAACAAAAATGGTTGACCCATCGAGAGGAGTGGAGGCTGCCGCAGGGCAGTCCTCAAACTCAACAGTGGCTATGACAGGGCAGACCATTGGAGTAAATGTGAGTGCTACGTCACTACCGCAAGGCCTTGGACCCTTGGGAGGAATCCCCATTTTTGAGGGGACTGACTTCCCCCTTTGGAGATGGCAGTTCGAGCTGGCAATGAAAGTGCGTGGCCTCATCAAGCTTTTGAAGGGAGAGGAACAGCTTCCTGCGGTGGGCTCATCGGAGCACGAGGCATGGATGGAACGGAATGATATTGTCATGGCATTCCTCAGCAATGCAATTGCTAAGAAGTCTATTCCCATCATTGCCGGGTGCACGTTGGCTTCTGAAGCTTACGACAAGCTCAAGCGCGTGCACCAATCCACCTCCCTCGCGAACAGATTATTCATCCTACAGCGGCTCATCAGCATGCGGGTGAATGAGGGCGAATCAATCCCCGACTCCTACAGGAGTTTGAAGGACTCCTTGGCGAGGCCCGCCAGATGAACTGGAACCTTGACGAAAACATGCACGCCATGATCCTCCTCATGGCGCTACCGGAGAGCTGGAGCCCAATGATCACCATCATGGGCGGTTGGAAGGAGGATGACCTGACGTACACGGTAGTGTCCGCGTACGTGCGAAACGAGACCATGTGCCATAGCGGAAGTGACGCTAACTTCTCAGCCTATGCCGCTCGGTACGGTGGCCGCAGCAGCAAAGGGTCAGCCTCTGGTCAGAAAGGCGTAAGCGGAAGCGGTGGCGGTGGAGGCAACAATGGCGGCAAGGCTCCCAAGCGACGCAACTGCCGCAACTGCGGCAAACCTGGCCTTCGGGCAAGAGATTGCAGGTCGCCAAAGAAGGAAGACGGCAGAAGCAGTGGGAACAAAGGCAGCAAAAGGGTGGCAAAGAAGCCACCAACATGATGGCACAGAGCACGCCTCCGGCAAAAGGAGCAGCGCTGCTCAGGCCAGGAGCTTTCGGGCTCGACTCCGGCACCGATCATCACTCCAGCAACGACCAGGCTGGATTTGTCTCAAGTGGCCCCACCGAGCGGCGGTTCAGATGCACGAACGGTAGCGTTGTGAACTCAAAGGGCGTAGGCGACAAGCTGATGAGCATCAGCCTCAATGGTGTGGAGATGGATCTACGGCAACGTGACGTGGTCTACATGTCCTCGTTTGCGGCAAACCTCCTGTCCGTGTCAAAAATAACAGGCAACGACGTGACGGTGGTGTTCACACAGAAGAAAGCAATCATCGCCAGGAACGAGGACATCAAGGTCCTCAATGACAACGAAGATCTCGTGGCACAGGTTCCACGGGTTGACGGGCTCTACGTATTGCAGACAATGGCAACAAAGAGCTCGGAAGACAAGGGTCATGCGGGTGCAGCGGAGGTAGTGGTCTTGGCACCACCGCAGGAGAGCACACCAACAAAAACTGAAAAAGCATCCTCTGCCGCAAAGGACGAAGATGCCAATCTGTGGCATAGACGCTTTGGGCATGTTGCAAACAGCACGCTCCAAGTCATCCAGCAACAACAGCTCGTCCACGGCATGGATGGTTGCAAGAAGGATGCAATTGCGTGTGGCAGCCTCTGTGAACCTTGCCTCCAAGGCAAGACCAAGCAAACGCGCTTTGAGTGCAACGGTCGCCGCGTAGAATCAGCCCTTCACCTGATTCACACCGACGTATGCGGACCCTTTTGCACGGCGTCAAACGGTGGTTGCAAGTATTTCCTTACCTTCATCGACAAACACAGCCACAAAGTGTGGATATTCTTCCTCAAAACAAAGGGAGAGGTCAGAGAAAAGTCGCACGAGTTTGTCGCCATGGTGGAGCGGCAGACTGGAAAGAAAGTCAAAGCAATGCGGAGCGACAACGGTGGAGATTATGAGGCATGCAAGGGCTGGATGCGGCAACATGGGATCAACCACCAGCCCACAACGCCTTACACAATGCAGAGCAATGGTGTTACAGAATGGATGAATCAGACCATCCTCGGCATGGTGTGTAGCATGCTCTTTGATGCAAAGCTTCCAACATGGTTCTGGGCGGAAGCGGCAAGAACGGCATGCTATCTCGTGAACCTGACTCCTGCGGCTGCCCTGGGCAGGCGCGGAAAGAAAAGGGCAAGCGACAGATGTCGCCACAAGACGTTTGGTTAGGGAAGAAGCCGGACGCATCACACCTGAAGTCTTCGGCTGCATCGCATGGACAAAGGTCCCGGCGGGTGAGGGTGCCGGTAAGCTGGATGCAAGAGCGCAAAAGTGCGTTATGGTGGGCTATGAGACGGTCCACAAGACGTACCGCTTGTGGGAATTGGCAGGAAGAAGACTTATCACCAGCCGGGACGTAACCTTTGACGAAAGGAAACCAGGCAAGGAAGAGATGCTTGATTTCACGAAGCTCCAAAACAGGGAGAGTGGTTGGTGCTGCTAGAGTCAGGAGATCAAGCTCCTGAAAACTGGCAAGTGTTGCCAGTGCAGAAGGCCATGAAGAAGAGTGGTGTGGCAGGGGGAGCGGCTGTGCAGGCTGACGCAGCGGCGAGCTCCGACACTGAGTCGAAGACGTCCGAGGCCTCCAAAACCAGCTCGGAGGCCACTGGCTCTTCAAAAGAGGAAAAATTAACTCCAGGGCAGCCAACAGCACAGGAGCAACAGCATTGCAAAGATCCACCAGCAATGCAACGTCGGAGCACGCGAAAAAGAAAACAAAATCCAAAGTACGACGCTGACACCGGAAGCTGGACTAGACTGAGCTGGTCCTGTTTGGCTCAGGGAGAGCCGCTCACTGTGGCTGAGGCGCTGGCAAGATCCGATGCGGCCAAGTGAAAGGAGGCGGTGGACAACGAATTCGCGTCCATGGAAGAAAATGGCACATGGATGCTGGTGGACAGACTCGCTAACGCTCACGTGGTGGGCTCAAAGTGGGTGCTCAGGTTGAAGTGGAAGCAAGATGATAGCATCAACAAGTACAAGGCAAGGGTCTTGGCAAAAGGATTCTCACAGCGCGCAGGGTCTGAGTATGATGAGACCTTCTCACCTATCGTCACGTTTGTCTCCATCACATCCCTGCTTGCTGTCGCTGCCGCCAAAGACCTTGAGATCCACCAGATGGGTGTGAAGACAGCCTTCCTTTATGGGAAGCTCGACAAGGAGGTGCTAATAGAGGTACCGGAAGGTGTCAAAGCACCCGAGGGAAAGGTGTGCAAGTTGGTGAAGGCGTTGTACGGGCTGAAACAGGCCCCGCGGATCTGGTACAAGGAGATGGACAGCTTCATGGCTGAGATCTCCTTCGCACATTGCAAGAATGACCCCAGCGTCTATGTGCGGGAGGAAAAACGTGGCTTGCTACTTGTGGCGTTGTACGTGGATGATCTTATCATGTGTTCTTCCTCACAGGAGGCCCTCACGAACCTCAAGAAAAATCTGGCCAGAAGATTCAAGATGAAGGACATGGGACCTCTCGAGTACTACCTCGGGATTGCTGTTCACCGCAACCGCAAAGCAGGCACCATCAAGCTCAACCAGACCAAGTACATCATGGACTTCTTGAAGCACTACAAAATGGAGGACTGCAAGCCCGTTAGCACCCCCATGCCCTCCGACTGCAAGCTCTCCTCCTCCATGTCATCAAGCAACGAGGCAGACCGGCGGGAGATGCAAACCATTCCATACCAGTCCGTCGTTGGGAGCCTCATGTATGCGATGGTGGGAACGCGACCTGACATTGCTTATGCACTGGGTCAGGTGAGCAAGTTTGTGGCCAACCCTGGGCCAGAACATTGGCAAGTCGTGAAGCGGATTTTTCGCTACCTCAAAAGGACTCAGCACGTCGGACATCGGTTTGGAGGTCTAGAAAGATCAGACTTGCTGTGACTGACATGCTACACTTACGTGGACTGAGAGGACGGATTGATAACAGGAATTCCACCTCAGGGTTTGTCTGTCTTCTCAACGGTGGTGCGGTCTCGTGGGCAAGCAAGAAGCAGGAGTGCGTCTCGCTTTCTACTGCTGAGGCGGAGTACATTGCACTCTCCAAAGTGTGCAAGGAAACACAGTGGCTTCACAGTTTGCTTGACGAGATCAAGGCACCACAAGAGGAAGCAACCTTCATCCGTATCGACAACCAAAGTGCCATCGCTATGGCAGAGGACGACATGATCTCCCGGCGTAAAAAGCACATCGATATTCGGTATCACTACTCACGTGACCTTGTCGCCAAGGGTGTCGTGGAACTAGAGCACGTCGCAACAAAGAAAATGCTTGCGGACATCTTGACAAAGCTGCTAGACAGCGACTTGCATGTTGCAAGTGCTCGAGGAGTCGGCATGGTCAATGTAAGAGATGAGAACTAAAGACCAAGAAAATTGACATGCACAAACACAACCCAGAGCTACAGGTTCATGCCGAAGAAAACTACCACAGCAGGTGGCCTATGGTGCAAGGGAAAGATCGTTGTTCTTCTATGCCCCATGGCCACTGCTATGGCTTGACGGACAGGTTGGGCATGCACTGCTCCCTTGGAGTAAGTCCCCCAAACCTTGTTCACGGTGCAAGTCCGAGCGAGGCAACAGAAGTGTAGCGCAACGGATAACATGTTGGACTTAGGGACAACAGGTCCTGCAATTGAGCCTTGATGTGCGCAAGAGGTTTTTGACCTTCCAGCACAGGGGAAGTTTCTTATACATCTCTCCATGCATGAGGAGAGTGCGCTACTTGGCGGTCAGTGGATGCGCCAATTGGCGGACTGGTGAGGTGGTGTGGAGTGACCAACCCAAAATTGCCACTACCCACACACCTTACAAACCAGGCCTAGGACTATATGTACCAAGATCAGTCCTCATTCTAGTTACACAATCTGCCCTTAGATGCTCCTCACAGAGTTGTCCAACTAAAGAACAGTATAGAGAAGACACTCGTTGGTCTAAGTCCCGGGATTTAGTCTTTCACTAGCACCTCGCGCAAAAGTGACCAAGTGTTAAGTGGACACACTTGCTAGCAAGTGATTGCCCAGGAACTGCTTAGTGTGGAACCATGATCCTGAGGGTGATTTCTTCTCCTAGCTGCAATGCTAGGAGCAGATGGCAGGTGCTATTGTGTCGGCCCTGTTTTCTAGTCCGTTTGCCTCAGGCCGGTTGACATGTCAGAACTCTGGCACATCTCTGGCACAACTCTCGTACAGCTCTGGCACAACTCTGACACAACGCTGGCAAAACTCTGGCACAACTCTGGCACAACTGGGGCACAACTCTTGCACAACTCTGGCACAACTCTGGCACTACTCTGGCACAACTCTGGCACATCTTTGGCACAAATATGGCACAACTCTGACATAACTCTGGCACAACTCTGGCACAACTGGGGCACAACTCTTGCACAACTCTGGCACAACTCTGGCACTACTCTGGCACAACTCTGGCACATCTCTGGCACAACTCTGGCACAACTCGGGCACAACTCTTGCACACCTCTGGCACAAATCTGGCACATCTCCGGCACAACTCTGGCACAACTCTAGCACAACTCTGGCACCATCCTCCCACAACCCTGGCACAACTCGGGTAAAACTCTGGCACAACTCAGGCACAACTCTGGCTCCACCCTGGCACAAATCTGGCACATAAATGGCACAACTCTGGCACAACTATGGCACAACACTGTTACAACTCTGGCACAAATCAGGCCCAACTCTGGCACAACTCTGGCAAAACTCTGTTACAACTCTGACACAACTCTGGCATAACACTGGCACAACTCTGACACAACTCTTGAACAACTCTGGCACAACTCTGGAAAAACCCTGGCACAACTCTTGCACAACTCTGGCAGAACTCTGGCACATCTCTGGCACAACTCTCGTACAGCCCTGACACAAACCTGACACAACGCCGGCAAAAATCCGGCTCAATTCTGGCACAACTCTGGAACAACTCTGGCATGACTCTGGCACAACTTTTGCACAACCCTGGTACAACTCTGGCATAAATCCGGCACAACTCTGGCACAACACTGGCACAACTCTGGCAGAAATCTGGCACAACTCCGGCACACCTCTTGCACAACTCTTACACAACACTGGCACTACTCTGGCACAACTCTGGCACATCTTTGGAACAGCTCCGGTACAACTCTGGCACAAATCTGGCACAAGTCTGGCACAACACTGGCACAACTCTGGCACAACTCTGGCACTACTCTTTCAGAACTCTGGCACAACACTGGGACAGCTCCCACATAAATCTGGCAAAACTCTTGCACAACTCGAGCACAACTCTGGCACACCTCTTGCACAACTCTGCCACGACTCCGGCACAACTCTGGCACAACTCTGGCACAACTCCAACACCACTCTTGTACAAATCTGGCACAACTCTAGCAGATCTTTGGCACTCCTTTGGCAAAACTCTGCCACAACCCTCGCACAACTCTGGCACAACTCCGCACAACTCTGGCACAACCCTGGAATAACTCTAGCTCAATTCTGGCACAACTCTCACACAACTCTGGCACAACTCTGGAAAAAACTTGGCACAACTCTGGCACAACGTTTGCACAACTCTGGCACAACTCCGGCACAACTCTGGCAAAACTCTTGCAAAACTCGGGCACAACTCTGACACACCTCTGGAACAACTCTGGCACAACTCCGGCACAACTCTGGCACAACTGATGCACAACTCTGGCACATCTCTGGCACAACCTTAGCACAACTCTGGCACAACTCTGGAATAACTCTGGCACAACCCTGGCACAACTCTGGCACAACTATGGCAAATATCTGGCACATATCTGGCACAACACTGGCACACCTCTGGCACAACTCAGGAACAACTCTTGCACAACGCTGGCACAAGTCTGTCACAACTCTGGCACAACCCAGGCATGACTCTTGCACAACTCTCAAACAACCCTGATACAATTCTGGCACAACGTTTGGCACAAATCTGACACAACTATGGCACAACCCTGGTACAACCCTGACACAACCCTAACACAACTCCGGCAAAACTCCGGCTCAACTCTGGCACAACTCTGGCACAACTCTGGCACAACTCGGGCACAACTCTGGCACAACTCTGGCACAACTCTGGAACACCTCTGGCACAACTCTGGCACAACTCTGGAACAAACATGGCCTAGCACTGGCACAACTCTGGCACAACTCTGGCACAACTCTGGCCCAAATCTGGCACATAATGGCTCAACTCTGGTACAACCCTGGCACATCTCCGGCACAACACTGGCACAACTCTGGCATAACTCTGGCACAACTCTTGCACAACTCTGTTACCACTCTGTCACAATTCTGGCATATATCAAGCACAATTCTGGCACAACTCTGGCAAAGCTCTGGCTTACCTTTGGCACAACTCTTGCAGAACACTTGCACAACTCTGGAACATATCTGGCACAAATCTGGAAGAACGTGGGCACAACTTAGGCACAACTCTGGCACAACTCTGGGACAACTCTGGCACAGCTCCTGCAAAAGCATGGCACAACTCTGGCACAACTCGTGCAGAACTTTGGCACAAATCCTGCACAGCTCTGGCACAACTCTATCACAACTTTGGCACAACTCTGGCACAACTCTGGCACAATTCTGGCACAGCTCCGGCAGAGCTCTGGCACACCTCTGCCAGAACTCTTGTACAACTCTGGCACAACTCTGACACAACTCTGAAACAAATCTAGCAGAACCCAGGCAGAACTTTGGCACAACTTTGGCACAACTCTGGCACACCTCTGCCAGAACTCTTGTACAACTCTGGCACAACTCTGACACAACTCTGAAACAAATCTAGCAGAACCCAGGCAGAACTTTGGCACAACTTTGGCACAACTCTGGCTCAAACCTGGCACAACTCTGGCACAACTCCGGCACAGCTCCGGCACAACCCTGGCACAACTCTGGCACACTCTGTTAAAACTATGGCACAACTATGGCACAGCTCTGGCACAAATCTGGCACAACTCTGGCACAACTCCGGCACAGCTCCGGCACAACCCTGGCACAACTCTGGCACACTCTGTTAAAACTATGGCACAACTATGGCACAGCTCTGGCACAAATCTGGCACAACTCAACCATAACTCCGGCACAACCCTAGCAAAATTCTAGCACAACTCTGACAGACCTATGGCACAATTCTGGCACAACTGAGGCACAACTCTGGCACATCTCTGACACAACTCTGCCACAACTCTGGCACCATTCTGGCACAGCTCCGAAAGAACTCTGGCACAACTCTGGTACAACAGTGGCACAACTTTAACACAACTCTGGCACAACCCTGGCACAACTTTGGCACAACTCTGGCACTACTCCGGCACAACCCTGTCACAACTCTGGCACAACTCTAGCAAAAATCTGGCACAACTCTGGCACAACTCTGGCAAAACTCTGGCACCACTGTGGCACAACTCTGGCAAATTTCTGGCACAACTCTGTAAAATCTCTGGCACAACTCGGGCAAAACTTTGGCACACCTCTGGCACAACTCTTGCACAATTCTGGCACAACTCTCACACAACTCTGGCACAATTCTGGCACAACTCTGGTACAACTCAGGCACAACTCTGGCAGAACTCTGGCACAACTCTGGCACAACTCTGGCACAACTCTGGCACAACTATGGCACAACTCTGGCAAAACTCTGGCATAACTCTGGCAGAACTCAAGCACAACTCTGGCTCAACTCTGGCACAACTCTGGCACAACACTGGCACAACTCTGGCAAACCTCAGGCAAAACTCTGGCACAACTCTGTCACAACTCTTTCACAACTCTGGCTCAACTCTGCCATAACTCTGGCACAACTCTGACAAAACTCTGGCACAATTCTGGCACATCTCTGGCACAACTTTGACACAACTCTGGCATAATTCTGGCACAACTCTGACACAACCCTGGCACAACTCTGGCACAACTATGGCACAACTCTGGCTCAACTGTGGCAGAATTCTAGCACAACTCTGGCACATCTGTGGCACAAATCTGGCACAACTCCGGCACAAATCCGGCACAACTTTGGCACAACTCTTGCACTACGCCGGCACAACTCTGGCACAACTCTGGCACAACTCTGGCACAACTCTGGCACAAC
>SZWC01001281.1:127511-144532 GCA_023375785.1 Penium margaritaceum | reverse complement strand
GCACAACTCTGGCACAACTCTGGCACAACTCTGGCACAACTTTGGCACAACTCTGGCACAACTCTGGCATAACTCTGGCACAACTCTGGCACAACTCTGGCACGACTATGGAACAACTCTTGACAACTCTGGCACAACTCTGGCACAACTCTGGCACAACTCTGGCACATCTTTGGCAATACTGTGGTACAACCTTAACACGACCCTGATACAACTCAGGCAAATCTCCGGCTGAACTCCGGCAAACTCTGGCACAGCTCTGGTACAACTTTGGCACAACTCTGGCATAACTCTGGCACAACGCTGGCACAACTTTAGCACAACACTGGAACAACTATGGCAAAACTTTTGCACAGCGCTGGCACAAATCTGGACATACTTTGGCACAACTCTGGCAAAACTCTGCCACAACTCTGGCACAACTCTGGGACAACTCTGGCTCAACTCTGGAACAACTCTGGCACAACTTTTGCACAGCTCTGGCACAAGTCTTGCACAGCTCTAGAACAACTCTAGCACAACTCTGGCACAACCATGGCACACCTAAGGCACAACTCCAATAAAACTGTGGCACAACTATGGCACAACTCCAGCATAACACCGGCACAACTCTGACACAACTCTGGCACAACACTGGCACGACTCTGGCAGATCTCTGGCACAACTCTGGAACAACTCTGACACAACTCTGGCACAACTCTGGCACAACTATGGCACAACTCTGGCTCAATTCTGGCACAACTCTGGCACAACTCTGGCACATCTGTGGCACAACTCTGGCACATCCCCCGCACAATTATGGTACAACTCTGGCACAACTCTGGCACAACGCAGGCACAACTCTGGTACAACTCAGGCACACGTCCAACACAACGCTGGTACAGCTCTGGCGCAACTCTGGCACAACTGTGGAACAACTCTGGCACTGCTCTGGCAAAACTCTAGCACAACTCTGGCACAACTCTGGCACAACTCTGGCACAACTGTGGCACAAATTCAGCACAAATCCGGCACAACTCCAGCACAACTCTGGCACAACTCTGGCACAACTATGGCACAACTCTGGCACGACTCTGGCACAACTCTTGAGTTATGGTTAATCACCCCAAATTCATACACTCAACAATTGGTGTATCAAAAAGTGTATTCCTATGTGCAAACAATTCTCAGAAATCACCAACATTCATTCATGTCACTAGAGCCCAAACATAGTTTTCTCATGTAAGGTGTTACCTATAATGGATTTCATGTCCTATGTATTAGGTTTTGATAGATGTCCATGTTCACTGATATGTTCACTTTCCAATACACTTGTCGAAACACAGTTTCAGGGGTGAGGTGATCGGTTATGTATGACAACCCTGGAAAAACTCTGGCTCAATCCTGGCACAACTCTGGCACGACTTCGGAACACCTCCGGCACAACCATGGCAAAACTCTGGCACAACTCTTGCACATCTCCAGTAGAAAGTTTGCACAACTCTGGCACAATTCTGCCACTACTATGGCACAAATCGGGCACAACTTTGGCACAACTCTGGTACAACCCTGGCACAACTCTGGCACAGCTCTGGCAAACCTCTGGAACAACTCTGGCACAACTCTGGCACAACTCTGGCACACCTCTAGCACAACTCTGGCACAACTCTGGCATAACGTTGGCACAACTCTGGCACAACTCTGGCACAACTCTGGCACAACTCTGGCACAACTATGGCACAACTATGGCACAACAATGGCACAAATCTTAACAACTCTGGCACAACTCTGGCACATCTTTTGCAAAACAGTGGTACAACCCCAACACGACCCTGATACAACTTCGGCAAAATCCCGGCTCAACTCCGGCACATCTCTGGCACAACTCTGGCACAACTCTGGCACAACTCTGGCACAACTATGGCACAACTATGGCACAACAATGGCACAAATCTTAACAACTCTGGCACAACTCTGGCACATCTTTTGCAAAACAGTGGTACAACCCCAACACGACCCTGATACAACTTCGGCAAAATCCCGGCTCAACTCCGGCACATCTCTGGCACAACTCTGGCACAACTCTGGCATAACTCTGGCACAACGCTGGCACAACTATAGCACAACGCTGGAACAACTATAGCACAACTTTCGCAAACCTCTGGCACAGCTCTGGCACAAATCTGGACATACTCTGGCACAACTCTGGCACAACTCTGCCACAACTCAGGAACAACTCTGGAACAACTCTGGCATAGCTCTGGCACAACTCTGCCACAACTCTGGCACAGCTCTTACACAACTGTTGCACAGCTCTGGCTCAACTCTGGCACAACTCTGGCACAACCATGGCACACCTCTGGCACAACTCCAGTAAAACTGTGGCACAACTATGGCACATTTCCGGCATAACACCGGCACAACTCTGGCACAGCTCTGGCACAACCCTGGCACAACTCTGGCACAACTCTGGCATAACTCTGGCACAACTCTGACACAACCCTGGCACAATTCTGGCCTATACATGGCACAACTCTGGCTCAACTCTGGCACAACTCTGGCACAACTTTGGCACATCTGTGGCACAACTCTGGCACAACTCCGGCACAATTCTGGCACAATGCTGGCAAAACTTTGACACAATTCTGGTACAACTTTGGCACAACTCTGGCACAATTCTAGCACAAGTCTGGCACACCTCCAGCACAACACTGGTACAGAACTGGCACAACTCTGGCACAACTCTGGCACAACTATGGCACAACTCTTGCACAACTCCGGCACAACTCTTGCACGACTCTGGCACACCTCTGGGACAACTTTGACATAATTATGGCACATCTCTGGCACAACTTTGACTCAACTCTTGCACAACTCTGTCATAGCTCTGGCACAACTTCGCATAACTTTGGCAGAACTCTGGCACAACCCTGGCACAACTCTGGATCAATCCTGACACAACTCTGGCACGACTTTTGAAAAACTCTGGCACAACCCTGGCACAACTCCGGCACAACTCTGGCACAACTCCCGCACAAATCTTGCAGAACTCTGGCACAATTCTGGCACAATTATGGCACAACTCGGGCACAACTTTGGCACAACTCTGCCACAACTTTGGCACAACTCTGGCACAGCTCTCGCAAAACTTTGGCACAAGTATGGCACAAGTCTGGCACAACTCTGGCACAATTCTGGTACAACTCTGGCACAACTCTGGCACAACTCTGGCATAACTCTAGCATAACACTGGCACAACTCTGGCACAACTCTGGCAAAACTCTGGCACAACTTTGGCACAACTCTGTAACAACTCTGGGACAACTCTAGCATAAGCCTGGCATAACTCTGACACAACCCTGGCACAACTCTGGCACAACTCTGGCACAACTCTGGCAAAACTCTGGCACAACTTTGGCACAACTCTGTAACAACTCTGGGACAACTCTAGCATAAGCCTGGCATAACTCTGACACAACCCTGGCACAACTCTGGCACAACTCTGGCACAACTCTGGTACAACTCTGGCACATCTCCGGCGCGACTCTGGCACAACTTGGGTACAACTCTGGCACAACTCCGGCACAACTCCGGCACAACTATGGCACAACTCTGGCACAACTCTGGTACAGCTCTGGCACAACTCTGGCACAACTCTGGCACAACTCTGGCACAACTCTGGCACAACTCTGGCACAACTCTAGCATAACTCTTGCACAACTCTGGCACAACTCTGGCACAACTATGGCACAACTCTGGGACAACTATGGCACAACTCTGGCATACATCTGGTACAAAAATGGCGCAAGTCTGGCACAACACTGGATCAACTCTGCATCAGAAGAATGTAGGAGCAAGGACGGCAATAGCAGAAGCAAAAAGAAGCAATGGAATATGCACAACTGAATCAGCACGATGACGGAAGCAGAAAGGCACAAGCGGTTCTGTGGAGTTAGTCGCAGAACTTGTGAGGAGGTGAGATACTAGATGTCTGAGGTAGACAGAAGTCACTGAGAGAGGGGGAGAGCCAAACAGATGATGGGTCAACGAGAACTGAGGGAAGGAGCGAGAGTAACGGAGTGAAGAGCTGCAAGCTGTGAGTGGTTTGCAAAGGCAGAATGGGCAAGGAGAGAGCAGAGTGAGGACACGGCGGCTAAACCACGGAACCAAGGAGGAATAGGATGAGCAGGACTGTTCTGGTTGGCTCAAGGGAATGAACATCCTCGGTATGAAAAGGATAGAACAGGACAATGAGCGAGGCAACGGCTTCTTTCCACTAGCCGGTTGCGGGTGACAGGTGTCACTTCATTAGTGGACAACTAGACGGTGAGTTCCGAATGGTCGAATGACCAAAGAACCGTTAGTTGAGGTTGTTTGGTGGCTGGACCTGAACCTTTATTGAGGCCAATTTTGATGTTCCTTTCTCCTCTTGTCATGGCTTCATTCTGACACCCCCCTTGAAACTTGACAAGAGGTGAGTTGAGGTTGGAAGCTGCGGGGGGCAGGACCGGAATCACTAGTAGCGCTCCCAGTAGTCTACCCCATTGGAGGATGTAGGAGATTGAGGGTTGCGAGGCCGTTCTTCATTGGCCCGTAGTTCTGCGTCTTCCTCAATTCACCTGTGGTCTCTGATGAAGGGTTGCAGCTGAAGTTCTCGTTCCTCCATAGGTTTACTGTATGGAGGAGGATCAAGGGCAGCCGGGTGTGGTTCGGGAGGCTCTGCTCCTTCTTGGACGCAGGAAATTCCTGATCACTTCAACTGTCCGGAAAAGAGGTTGATGACGATGTGCTGCAATGATGGGGTGGAACTCTTCATAGGTGCTCATGTAGAGAAGACCCCGCAGTTGGGTTTGGGCAATTACATAACCCCGTCTTCCTCAGGAAGTCCTGCGGGCTTCTGTGCTTCCAACATTTTGTAGTACATCAAGGAGGTTATAACCATGTATTTCTAGGGTGGCGATTTCACATCGCAGTTGACGGCGCCATCGTTCAAAGTTGTGACTGCCATAGTTTGGGAAGCAGAGCAAGTCAATGTGGTCATCCAAGGAGGCGACTTCATTGTAGAGGACAATAGTGCGTCGTTGCTCTTCCATGCCTGATAGGCAGAGAATGGTGAGTAAGAGATGTGTGCTTGGGGAGAACTGTTGCTGGAGAGGACGCATGCGCCAAGATGAGGGATGAGGAAGAATGTCACACTTGTCAATGCTTTGGCTGATGGCAGTGCTGAACGATACCAGAGTTATGAGATGAAGTCTCCTGATGATATAGGTGATAGTTGATAAGAGAGGGCAGATCATTGTGCCGGGCAGATGAGATAGGTGAGTGACAGGGGAGGAGTGACCGATGGCAGAGTGGGCGCAGGGGTGAGGCCACCTGCCTTGCAGCAAGTTCGCCGTGGGCGCACGTCATCGCGAATCAGGCAATGCGACCAGGCGGATCCGTGTGCCCAGTAGATGATGAAAGCAGATGATGGCGGAAGAGCGATCAATAGCTGAGTGGGTGCAGGGGCAAAACCATGTGCGCTATGAAATAGGGGAATAGAATGCGGCAAGGGGAAGGCGATTGCCGACGCGCCGCGAGAAATCTGCTGTTGGCGTGGGTGCAGGCTGCCGCGAAGCGGGCAGCTAGCTTGTGCAGATCCTTGTGCTGGCAGCAGATGCTGATGATTGCTGATGAGGCAGAAGCTGATGACAAGGAAGTGGGCGCAGGGGCAAAACCACGTGTGCTACGAATGTTTCGCCATGGGCGCAGGTTGTCATGAAACACGCGATGCTACCGGGTGGATCCTTGTGCCGAGCGGAGAACGATGCTGGAAGCGGAGGAGCGATTAATGATTGAATGGGCGCACGTGCGGAACCACATGCGCTACGGGACAATGCTGATGATGACGGAGCGGAGGCTGATGAGGGGCGGTTTGGAGGAGGCATAAGAAGCTGAGGGGAGACTAATGCGAGGGTAGGCTGGAGGAGGTGACAGATGCTTGGTTGGCAATGAGGAGGAAGTGCGGAGGCTGAGGGAGAATGACGATGTTGTGATGGAGGAGCGGTAGCAGCAGGCGGATGTCAGAGCGTTGAAGGAAGCGGCAGTGGGGGAGGCAACCGGTTTCTCTGTTTGTCAGGAGAGTGACGGCTTGTTCCCCAGTTGGCCTGAGACCAATGGGCAGGAAGACTGGTGGTGTCCAATATCCTGACAACAAGAGGATGTCGGCTTCAGCAGGGCAATTCGTGAGGTAGACAGTGATGCTAGTCTGTGGATCAGGAGAGTGACGGCTTGTTGCCAAGTTGGCCCGAGACCGACGGACACGAAGACTGGTGGTGTCCGATATCTTGTGGCAGAAGGCACACTGCTGTTGCTGACGAAAAGCAAAGGCGATGCGAGAGGGCAGCTCGAGACGATGAATGCAAGAAAGCTGAGGTGGATGGGGTGGATGGAGCAGATGTGGTAGATGAAAATGATGAGGAAGGCGGAAGCACTTGCAAAGGCTGAGATGATGCGAGGTAGCAGGCGGCGAGCAGTGGGAAGCTTCTAGGAAGATGACGGCAGGCGGCGACTCAAGAGCTGCTTGCGGCTGTTGTTGACGGATCACCGATTGTTGACTGCAAGCGCAAAATGGACGCAGGGTTTGATAAGGAGATCGAGTCGTCACTGCAGCGTGAGGAGCAATCCAGGCAAACCTGTTGATGTGAGCTGCTGACGAAGCTGAGGAATGCAAAGTGGCGGTGGCGGCGGCAGATGAATGTTGGATAGAGGAGCAAAGCAGTGGCAAGGGCGAAGCGATGACAGGGTCCCGGGACACCAGGTGGTGTTGCCTGTGGCTCTGATACCATGTCAGAAGAAACCAGGAGCAAGGACGGCAACAGCAGAAGCAGGCAGAAGCAACAGAACATGCACAACTGCGTGAGCACGATGACGGAAGCAGAAAGGAACAAGCAGTTCCGAGGATTTAGTCACAGAACCTGTGAGATACTGAGGTACTAGGTAGACAGAAGTCACTGAGAGAGGGCAAGAGCAAAACAGGTTATGGGTTGACGAGTACTGAGCAAAGGAGCGAGAGTAAAAGAGTGAAGAGTTGCAAGCTGTGAGTGGTTGACGAAGGCACAATGAGCAAGGAGCAAGCAGATCAAGGACACGGCGGCGAAGCCGCGGAACCCAGGGGGAACAGAATGAGCAGAACTATTCTGCTTGACTCGAGGAAATGAACATCCTCGATATGAAAAGGACAGAACAGGACAATGAGCGAAGCAATGGCTTCTTTCCACTAGCCGGACGCAGATGACAGGTGTCACTTTATTAGGGAATAACTTGACGGTGAGTTCCGAACAGTCGAATGACCAAAGAACCGTTAGTCAAGGTGGTTCGGTGGCTGGACCTAAAACGTTATTGAGACCAATTTTGATATTCCTTTCTCCTCTTGTCAAGGCTTCATTCTGACACTCTGGCACAACTCAGGCACGACTCTGGCACAAATCTGGCACAACTCTGTCACAACTCTGTCAGAAATCTGGCACAACTCTAACACAACCCTGGCACAACTCTGGCACAACTCCGGCATAACTATTGCACAACTCTGGCACAACACTGGCACCATTCTGGACATCTCTGGCACAACTCTGGCACAACTCCGGCACAACTCTGGCACAACTGTGGCACAACTCTGGCACAACTCCGGCACTACTCTGGCACAACTCCGGTACAACTCCAGCACAACTCTGGCACAGCTCTGGCACAACTCTGGCACAACTCTGGCATGACTCTGGCACAACTCTGGCTCAACTCTGGCACAACTGTGGCACAACTCCTGCACAACTCTGGCACAACTCTGGCACAACTCTGGCACAACTCTGGCACAACTCTGGCACAACTCTGGCACAACTCTGGCACAACTCTGGTACAACTCCAGGACAATTCCTGCACAACTATGGCACAACTATGGCACAACTCTGGCATGTCAGGAATTCTGTCCTGGCTGTACCCCAGGACGAGTGAGAGCATCCTAAAGGATGCGTGGGCCTTCTGTGGAGCATGCTGACGCTGGTTTTGTAGCCAATGCAGACCAAGGTGGAGGAGTGTGGAGTCCAAGGATCATAGTCTAGAATGGGCAGAAATGAGTTGCAAGAAGTTGCACGCAATCAAAGTGGGAATGGTTGTTTTCATTGTAAGATTAAACTAGATTCTTATAGCCTATGATCACAGATTTTCAACCCATCCAAGCATGCCCAAAACGGAGCAGTAGAGCTCCTGCTATGGCTGTCAAAGTAACCCATGTTGGAGCCACCCACCATGCCCACAAACGGAGGTGACGGGAGGCGCTTCGCCGCCGACTGGTCGAGGTACCCTTCCTGGCCCTTAAACATGGGGGAAGGCTCGTCCTGGTCTAGGAGACCTCCTACGTCCCTTCCTTCATGGCCCTCGTACCTTTGGAACCCTTTGGAGTCGAACTCGGACCTCCGCAGTGGAGTTATCTTGTCACACATGGCGGAGACCCAAATGCCACCCGCCGACCATCCGACCTTCGGGCGGGGCTAACTTTCTGAATACTCACTCAAATTGAGCAATTCAAAGCTTGATCTTGCATAAAAAATTCCAAGGAATCCAAATACACAATTAGATCAGATGTTTGACAACTCCCTAGTAGTACAACCAGAGAAACGATCCACGGCAGCAATGGCAAGGGGCACAATTTTCTAACAATTTCCCCCTGCACTAAAGCCATGATGCCCTGTCCTTGAACATCTGCCATGCTCTGCTGCCCAGCAAAGCTTCTGCTGTGAGCAAACTCTCCTCAGCTGTCATGCACCAATCACAAAATATGGAGGCGGACGCCTCGCTCCCGACTGTCGTCACTTGTGTCCCCATGGAGGACTTGGCAGTGCTCTTGTGGCCTGTCTTGTGACCTCTGTTGTGTTGGTGTTGCTGCTTGCCGCAACAGGTGGAAGCCTCCCCGAGACGACCAGGGTGCACTCGCTGTTGAAGATGGTCCCTCTGCATGCCCAAGTGTGGCGCCGTGAGGCGCCGACGAGCCGCCAGAGAGAGGAAATTTCTCATCAACGGACCTGGCAACTTGATGATTGCTCGGATCCTAAAATGAAGGATCTTCCCTCAAATTTGACGGGTTGCTGAGTCCGGTGGAAGTTGTTTCATCGCAGTTGGACCAGTAACAAGGGAGATATGGGCTTCCAAAGTTGGGTTGTGTGCGGTGGCTCTGGGAGCTGGCCGCGGTTTGACTTCCGGTGAATAATTGACAGGAACGAGTAACAAAATGCCATCTGGGGATTTTGCTCCGGAAGATCTGCCAAGGCGTCCGGTGGATGATCCGCCAGATTTCAGGAGTGCAGTTTGTTACTGAGGTACTGCCAAAGTTCCGACTGCAGGTCCGCGAACAGGTTTCGACCCACATCGATCCCCATCACCAAACTCGATGATTAACTCATTGAAACAGACCACAAAGGCGTGAGGGGCACCGCCACTACGCGTAGGGACATCTATGCCTGTGAAATGACGTTTTGATGGGTCCTTGATGTGTGAGGGCGCCTCGGCGGGCGACGTGGAGTGCGCCGCCAACTGAGCGGCTGATTTGGGGTGCTGCCCTTTGGCTGACGTAGCGGGAGCTACGGTGATCTGAATCGCGCACGGTTTGGTGCACTGGAGAGCTCATGAATAGCCCTACAAATGTTGAGATCATGTCCATGTTAAAAAACTAATGCAAAATCACGTTCTTCCCTTTGCGAAAAATACTGTTTGCATTTGTCTTCAACTGCCAGAAACATAGCGTGAGGAGACCAGAAAGCTCACGCTTAGACTCAAAACCACCCGCACAAAATATAGACATGAGCTCAGTAGACCCCCCTGGGCCATGTTGGAACCGCACCCCAATTTGACAAAGGGTTATGGGCCCACAGCCCTAACCGGTCTACAAAACGTTCACGGCTTTCGCGGCAGACGGGATTGTCATCGTGGACGCCATCACCGTCAAACTCTGAGGTCCCGGAGTTGAAGACTGTGTAATGGTGCAGAAGGAGACACAACCCATCCAGAAGTATGCGGGCGGCCCTGGCTGTGGGCTATGGAGGTGGCACTTTGAGATCTACCTCGCGTATAAGGGTGTGCTGCACGTCATGTTGGGAACCAAAGTCCTCGACAAAGCAACAACAACGGAAGAGCAGAAGGAGGCCTTCGCAAACAAGAACACGGAGGCGCTCATGCTACTGGTATCTGGGACAGCCGAGTCGCCGTGGGGCTACTTCCAGGGCTGCAAGCTTGCAGCCAAATCTTGGCTCTGTGCCATCCATCAATCCAAGTTGCTAGTGAACAAAATCTTTGCAATGAAGTGGCTCCTGACAGTGAGAATCGTTGAGGGAGATGATGTCATCACCGCCATGCAGCATATCGAGTCACTCGCCTCATAGTGCAATGGCGTGGGGTGGAAGATCGACACGCAACTGTAGGCGATGGCCCTCCTCATGGCCCTTCTTGACAGTTGAGCCCTTTCATCACAGTCTTGGGAGGATGGGCAGAGGACAAGCTCACCTATGGCGCGGTCGCAGAGTACATCCGCAACAAGGCAAAGCGACGGAGCTGCGAGGAGTCCTCCTGGTCCTCATCGACCCTCATCACCAAAATGTGTAGTGGCGGAAGCGTGGGCAAGGGAGGTGGCGGACATGTTGGCCGCAAGAAGGGTGCCAAGAAGGGTGCGTGCCAAAACTGCGGCAAGGAGGGCCACTGGGCCCGTGAGTGCACCGAGGAGGCAAAGGCCGGCAGCAAGGACGCCAAAGGCAAGAGTGTGCTCCTCAACGGTACTCAAGACCACTACCTCAAGAAGGCTAACCGGTGATGCCTCGACTACGGAGCGGAGGAGCATACTCAGGTCGAGACGGTCGGGTTCATCAACTACACCAAGTCCAGAAAATCCATGGTGGTCGCGAACGACAAGGTCGAGCCGGCGGCTGCCCAAGGACACGTGGACGTGGAGGTGGTGGTTGGTGGGAAGCGGGTGCAGCGCGTCATCAAGGACGTTCAGCACGTACCCCGCTTGGCTGAAATTCTAAGTGTTAGCTTCCTGAATGACAAGGGGTACGAGGTGCTCTTCAAGAGAAGATGGGCAGTGCAAAATTAGGGTGCAAGTACGGCGCAACTAGGACGTAACTATGGCGCAACTAGGGAGCAACTGGGGTGCAAGTAGGGCGCAAGTAGGACGCAACAAGGGCACAACTAGGGTGAAACTAGGGAACAACTAGGGTATAACTTAGGTGCAACTAGGGCACAAGTAGCGAGCATGTAGGGTACAAGTAGGGTGCAAGAAGGGCGCAACTTGGAAATAACTAGGGCGTAACTAGGGGACAAGGAGGGTGCAAGTAGGGTGCAAGTAGGGTGCAACTATGGTACAACTAGGACACAACCTTGGCGCAAGTAGGGTACAAGTAGGATGCATGTAGGATGCAAGTAGGGCGTCACTAGGACGCTGCTTCGATGCAACTAGGGTACAAGTAGGGCCTATGTAGGGCACAAGTAGGGCACAAGTACGGTGCAACTAGAGCGCAAGTAGGGCCCAACTAGGACGTAACTAGGGAGCAAGTAGGACACAAGTAGGGTGCAACTAGGGTACAAGTAGGGCCTATGTAGGGCACAAGTAGGGCACAAGTACGGTGCAACTAGAGCGCAAGTAGGGCCCAACTAGGACGTAACTAGGGAGCAAGTAGGACACAAGTAGGGTGCAACTAGGGCAAAATAAGGATGCAACTAGGGTGCAATTAGCATGCAAGTAGGATGTAACTAGGGTGAAACTAGGACGTAACTAGGGCGCAAGTAGGGTGCATTTACGGCGCAAGAAGGGTAAACCAGAATGCAACTAGGGTGCAACTAGGGCACAACTAGGACGTAACTAGGGTGCAAGAAGGCCACAACTACATCATAACTAGGGCGCAACTAGGGCGCACCTAGGGCACAACTAGGGCGCAACTAGGATCAAGTAGGACGCAACTAGGGCGCAACTAGGATCCAAGTAGGACAAAAGTATGGTGCAAGTAGGGTCAACTAGGTCGCAACTAGGGCGAAAGTAGGGTGCAAGTAGGGAGCAACTATGGCACAAGTAGGACGCAAGTAGGGTGCACAAAGGGTACAACTAGGGCGCAACCAGGGCATAAACAGG
This sequence comes from Penium margaritaceum, assembly GCA_023375785.1. Taxonomy (NCBI): domain Eukaryota; kingdom Viridiplantae; phylum Streptophyta; class Zygnematophyceae; order Desmidiales; family Peniaceae; genus Penium; species Penium margaritaceum. Next base: position 132,408 of record SZWC01001281.1, on the reverse strand, counting down.
GCGAATGCAGGGGACAACTAGGGCGCCAGTAGGACGTAACTAGTGTAAAACTAGGATGCACCTAGGATGCAAGTAAGGTGCATGAAGGGCGCAAGTATGGCACAACTAAGGTGCAACAAGGGCGCAACTAGGGCGCAACTAGGGCACTAATAGGGTACAAGTAGGACGCAAGTAGGTCGCAACTAGGGCATGACTAGGGCGAAACCAGGGCACAACTAGGGTGCAAGTAGGGCTCTTGTAGGACGCAAATATGGTTCAATTAGGGCACAAGTAGGGCGTAAATAGGAGGCAATGAGGGTGCAACCAGGGCGCATGTAGGGCACAACCAGGATGCAACTAGGGTGAAACTAAAGCCCAACTAGGGTGCAAGTAGGGTGCAAGTAGGGCACAATTAGGACGCAACTAGGGCGGAACTAGGGCACAACTAGAACGCAACTACTCTGAAAAGAGGGCACAACTAGGGTACAACTAGGACGCAACTAGGACGCAACCAGGACACAACTAGGGCGCAAGTAGGGTGCAAATAGGAAGCAACTAGGGCGCAACTATGGCACAACAAGGGCACAAGTAGGGCGGAATAAGGGCACAAGTAGGACACAAGCAGGGCGCAAATAGGGCACAACTAGGGCGCAACTAGGGTGCAACTAGGACGCAGCTAGGGCGCAAGTAGGGCATAATTGGGGCGCAACTAGGATGCAACTTCAAAGCAAGTAGGGCACGAATAGGGCGTGTTTAGGACGCAACTGAGGCACAAGTAGGGCGCAACTTCAAAGCAAGTAAGGTGCAACTAGGACGCAATTAGGAAACAACTGAGGCGCAACTAGGACACAACTAGGGAGCACAACTAGGCCGCAAGTACGTCGCAAGTAACGCACCACTAGGCGCAACTAGGGCACAACTAGCTCGCAAGTGGAGTACATGTAGTCTGCATGTAGGGCGTAACTAGGGTGCAACGAGGGTACAATAATGGAATAAGTAGGACGCAACGAGGGCGAATGTAGGGTGCAAGTAAGGCGCAGCTATGGTGCAACTAGGACGTGAGGGCGCGAATTAGGCGCAAGTGGGACAAAAGTAGAGTACAATTAGGGTACAACTAGGACACAACTAGGGCACAACAATGGCGCAACTAGGACGTGAGTAGGATGCAAGTAGGGAGTAATTAGGGCACAAGTAGGGTGCAACTATGGCGCAACTAGGATGCAACAAGAGAGTAAGTGGGGCATAAGCAACGTGAAAGTGTGGTACAAGTACGGTGCAAGAAGGCCAAAACAAGGGCACAACTAGGGCGCAAGTAGGGTACAACAAGGGCACAGCTAGGGTGCAAGAAGGGTGCAAGTTGGGCGCAACTAGGGCGCAACTAGGGTGCAACTAGGGTGCAACTAGGCCACAAGTAGGGGGCAAGTAGGGGGTAAGTAGGATGCAAGTAGGGTGGGACTAGGGCGCAACTAGGGTGCAACTAGGACCCAAGTAGGGCGTAGGTAAGGTACAAGTAGGCTGCAAATAGGGTACAACTGGGATACAACGAGGGTGCAAGTAGGTCACAGGTAGGGTACGAGTAGGGTGCAAAAAAGGGTGCAACTAGGGTGCAACTAGGGCACAACTAGAGTGCAACTAGGGTGCATCTAGGGCGCAACTAGGGCGTCACGAGGGCGATACTAGGACGTAACTAGGGCACAACTAGGGCGCAACCGGGGCACAACTAGGGTGCAACTAGGGCACAACTAGGGCACAACTAGGGCACAATNAGTAGGACACAAGTAGGGTGCAACTAGGGAAAAATAAGGATGCAACTAGGGTGCAATTAGCATGCAAGTAGGATGTAACTAGGGTGAAACTAGGACGTAACTAGGGCGCAAGTAGGGTGCATTTACGGCGCAAGAAGGGTAAACCAGAATGCAACTAGGGTGCAACTAGGGCACAACTAGGACGTAACTAGGGTGCAAGAAGGCCACAACTACATCATAACTAGGGCGCAACTAGGGCGCACCTAGGGCACAACTAGGGCGCAACTAGGATCAAGTAGGACGCAACTAGGGCGCAACTAGGATCCAAGTAGGACAAAAGTATGGTGCAAGTAGGGTCAACTAGGTCGCAACTAGGGCGAAAGTAGGGTGCAAGTAGGGAGCAACTATGGCACAAGTAGGACGCAAGTAGGGTGCACAAAGGGTACAACTAGGGCGCAACCAGGGCATAAACAGGGCGAATGCAGGGGACAACTAGGGCGCCAGTAGGACGTAACTAGTGTAAAACTAGGATGCACCTAGGATGCAAGTAAGGTGCATGAAGGGCGCAAGTATGGCACAACTAAGGTGCAACAAGGGCGCAACTAGGGCACAACTAGGGCACTAATAGGGTACAAGTAGGACGCAAGTAGGTCGCAACTAGGGCATGACTAGGGCGAAACCAGGGCACAACTAGGGTGCAAGTAGGGCTCTTGTAGGACGCAAATATGGTTCAATTAGGGCACAAGTAGGGCGTAAATAGGAGGCAATGAGGGTGCAACCAGGGCGCATGTAGGGCACAACCAGGATGCAACTAGGGTGAAACTAAAGCCCAACTAGGGTGCAAGTAGGGTGCAAGTAGGGCACAATTAGGACGCAACTAGGGCGGAACTAGGGCACAACTAGAACGCAACTACTCTGAAAAGAGGGCACAACTAGGGTACAACTAGGACGCAACTAGGACGCAACCAGGACACAACTAGGGCGCAAGTAGGGTGCAACTAGGGTGCAACTAGGCCACAAGTAGGGGGCAAGTAGGGGGTAAGTAGGATGCAAGTAGGGTGGGACTAGGGCGCAACTAGGGTGCAACTAGGACCCAAGTAGGGCGTAGGTAAGGTACAAGTAGGCTGCAAATAGGGTACAACTGGGATACAACGAGGGTGCAAGTAGGTCACAGGTAGGGTACGAGTAGGGTGCAAAAAAGGGTGCAACTAGGGTGCAACTAGGGCACAACTAGAGTGCAACTAGGGTGCATCTAGGGCGCAACTAGGGCGTCACGAGGGCGATACTAGGACGTAACTAGGGCACAACTAGGGCGCAACCGGGGCACAACTAGGGTGCAACTAGGGCACAACTAGGGCACAACTAGGGCACAATTAGGATACAAGTAAGACAGAAATAGGGCACAACAAGGACGTAACTAGGGCGCAACTACGGTGCATCTAGGACGCAAGTAGCGCGTAAGTAGGGTGCAAGTAGGATCCAACTAGGGCACAACTAGGGTGCAACTAAGGCGCAAGTAGGGCGCATCGAGGGGGCAACAAGGGCACAACTAGGGTGCAAGTAGGGTGCAAGTAGGATGCAATTAGGGCGCAAGTGGGACACAACTAGGGCGCAACTAGGATGCAAGTAGGGCGCAAGTATGGTACAAGCAGGGCGCAAGTAGGGCGCAACTAGGATGAAAGTAGGGTGCAACTAGGAAACAACTAGGGTGCAGCTAGCGCTATAACTNGACAACTAGGGCGCCAGTAGGACGTAACTAGTGTAAAACTAGGATGCACCTAGGATGCAAGTAAGGTGCATGAAGGGCGCAAGTATGGCACAACTAAGGTGCAACAAGGGCGCAACTAGGGCGCAACTAGGGCACTAATAGGGTACAAGTAGGACGCAAGTAGGTCGCAACTAGGGCATGACTAGGGCGAAACCAGGGCACAACTAGGGTGCAAGTAGGGCTCTTGTAGGACGCAAATATGGTTCAATTAGGGCACAAGTAGGGCGTAAATAGGAGGCAATGAGGGTGCAACCAGGGCGCATGTAGGGCACAACCAGGATGCAACTAGGGTGAAACTAAAGCCCAACTAGGGTGCAAGTAGGGTGCAAGTAGGGCACAATTAGGACGCAACTAGGGCGGAACTAGGGCACAACTAGAACGCAACTACTCTGAAAAGAGGGCACAACTAGGGTACAACTAGGACGCAACTAGGACGCAACCAGGACACAACTAGGGCGCAAGTAGGGTGCAAATAGGAAGCAACTAGGGCGCAACTATGGCACAACAAGGGCACAAGTAGGGCGGAATAAGGGCACAAGTAGGACACAAGCAGGGCGCAAATAGGGCACAACTAGGGCGCAACTAGGGTGCAACTAGGACGCAGCTAGGGCGCAAGTAGGGCATAATTGGGGCGCAACTAGGATGCAACTTCAAAGCAAGTAGGGCACGAATAGGGCGTGTTTAGGACGCAACTGAGGCACAAGTAGGGCGCAACTTCAAAGCAAGTAAGGTGCAACTAGGACGCAATTAGGAAACAACTGAGGCGCAACTAGGACACAACTAGGGAGCACAACTAGGCCGCAAGTACGTCGCAAGTAACGCACCACTAGGCGCAACTAGGGCACAACTAGCTCGCAAGTGGAGTACATGTAGTCTGCATGTAGGGCGTAACTAGGGTGCAACGAGGGTACAATAATGGAATAAGTAGGACGCAACGAGGGCGAATGTAGGGTGCAAGTAAGGCGCAGCTATGGTGCAACTAGGACGTGAGGGCGCGAATTAGGCGCAAGTGGGACAAAAGTAGAGTACAATTAGGGTACAACTAGGACACAACTAGGGCACAACAATGGCGCAACTAGGACGTGAGTAGGATGCAAGTAGGGAGTAATTAGGGCACAAGTAGGGTGCAACTATGGCGCAACTAGGATGCAACAAGAGAGTAAGTGGGGCATAAGCAACGTGAAAGTGTGGTACAAGTACGGTGCAAGAAGGCCAAAACAAGGGCACAACTAGGGCGCAAGTAGGGTACAACAAGGGCACAGCTAGGGTGCAAGAAGGGTGCAAGTTGGGCGCAACTAGGGCGCAACTAGGGTGCAACTAGGGTGCAACTAGGCCACAAGTAGGGGGCAAGTAGGGGGTAAGTAGGATGCAAGTAGGGTGGGACTAGGGCGCAACTAGGGTGCAA
>SZWC01001281.1:61950-127020 GCA_023375785.1 Penium margaritaceum | reverse complement strand
GGGTGGGACTAGGGCGCAACTAGGGTGCAACTAGGACCCAAGTAGGGCGTAGGTAAGGTACAAGTAGGCTGCAAATAGGGTACAACTGGGATACAACGAGGGTGCAAGTAGGTCACAGGTAGGGTACGAGTAGGGTGCAAAAAAGGGTGCAACTAGGGTGCAACTAGGGCACAACTAGAGTGCAACTAGGGTGCATCTAGGGCGCAACTAGGGCGTCACGAGGGCGATACTAGGACGTAACTAGGGCACAACTAGGGCGCAACCGGGGCACAACTAGGGTGCAACTAGGGCACAACTAGGGCACAACTAGGGCACAATTAGGATACAAGTAAGACAGAAATAGGGCACAACAAGGACGTAACTAGGGCGCAACTACGGTGCATCTAGGACGCAAGTAGCGCGTAAGTAGGGTGCAAGTAGGATCCAACTAGGGCACAACTAGGGTGCAACTAAGGCGCAAGTAGGGCGCATCGAGGGGGCAACAAGGGCACAACTAGGGTGCAAGTAGGGTGCAAGTAGGATGCAATTAGGGCGCAAGTGGGACACAACTAGGGCGCAACTAGGATGCAAGTAGGGCGCAAGTATGGTACAAGCAGGGCGCAAGTAGGGCGCAACTAGGATGAAAGTAGGGTGCAACTAGGAAACAACTAGGGTGCAGCTAGCGCTATAACTGGGGTGCAAGTAGGGCACATGCATGGCACAATAAGGGTGCAAGTAGGGCGCACCGAGGCCATATCTAGGATGTAACCACTGCGCAAGTAGGGCGCAAGTAGGGCGCAACTAGGGCGTTATCAGGGCATAACTAGGGCGTAATTAGGGCACAACTAGGGTGCAACTAGGACGCAAGTAGGAAGCATGTAGGACGTAACTAGGGCGCAACTAGGACGTAACTAGGGCATAAGAAGGACACAAGAAGGGCCCAAGAAGAGCAAGAAGGGCGCAAATAGGACACAACAATGGTACAACTAAGACACAATTAGGGCACAAGTAGGGCCCAAGAAGGGCGCATGTAGAACACAAGTAGGGCCTAACCAGGATGCAACTAGGCCACAACTAGGGCGCAACTAGGGCGTGAATAGGCCTCAACTCGGGTGCAACTAGAGAATAACTAGGGTGCAACTAGGGCACAAGTAGGCCACGACTAGGGTGCAACCAAGGCGCAAGCAACGCATGAGTAGGACGCAACTAGGGCCCAACTAAGGCATAACTATGGTACAACTAGGGTGCAATTAGGGCGCAACTAGGTCGGAACTAGGGCGCAACTAGGGCGCAACTAGGGCACAAGTAGCGTACAAGTAGGGCGGAAGAAGGGCGCAAATAAGGAACATGTAGGTCGCAAATCGGGTACAACCAAGGCACAACTAGGACGTAACTAAAGCATAACTAGGACCCACCTAGCAAACAAGTAGGATGCAACTAGGGCGCGACTAGGGCACAACTAGGGTTCACCTAGAGCCGAAGAAGGGTGCAATTAGGGCACAAGTAGTCTAGAGCTGGGTTGCAACTAGGTCGCAAGTAGGGTGTAACAGGGGCACAAGAGGACGCAACTAGGGAACAACTAGGGTGCAACGAGGGCAAAACTAGGGCGCAACTAGCAGGCAAGTAGGACACAAGTACGGCACAAGTAGGGCACAACTAGGGCACAACTAGGACGCACGAAGGACACAAGTAGGGTCAAAATAGGGTACAAGTAGGGTGCAACTAGGATGAAACTGTTGCTTTGAGTGCCCCATGGTCACTAGTCTCCAGAATTGGCAAGTAGTGGAAGGACCAGGCATACACTGCTCATGTGGAGCAAGTCCCCTCGGTCCGGTCCAACAGAGCAGGCATGCACTATCCTTGTTCAAGGATAAGTCCCCTGGGTTTCTGATGATGGCTATTCAGATTTTCAATCTGACCATACCAATGGAAAGAGAAGGTGTCAAACCGTCAGCTTTCCAAGTTTCGGGCTGATCCAACGGTCGGATTGGAAGATGCAATATGTGCCTTGGATCAGGGGATGGCTTCCCTGATTGAGGGGATGACCTCCTTAATTGAAGGAGTGACATCGGCCAAGGCGCACGCGCTTCGGCTTAGCCAAGGCGCGCGCACTTTGGTTGCCAAAGGCACTCCTCAGCTATTTATGCCTTGTACTTGCCATTGTCTGAACTACTCCTTCACTTGATGTCTCTTGTTTGAGCTGTGCGCTTGAGACTAAGCTTGATATGAACTGCTAAGGTGGTTGTTATCTTGCTCGTGTGAGAGTGCTGACTTAATTTGTTGGGCTCTCACACCAAGGAAGAAGAAGGCTTAGAGGGCGTGAGCCTCTAGGACCTTGAGCAAAAGCACCTGGGTAACTAGGTCTCACCAGAGGCATAGTTAATTCCTTGGGGGTGATCGTGATCCTTGGATGAAATTCCCTTGGACGGTTGGCAGTTGCCATTGTGTTGGCACTGTTCTCTAGACCGGAGCCTCAGGCCACGTGACTCAGGAATGACAAAAGGGTTATGGGCCCACGCCTAGTGTGAGACATAGTTGCAAAAAGCATACAGGTTGCTCAGTAGCTCAGCAAACGTGACAAGCGCAGACGCTCTATCTCACCTACAGATGCTCCTCTTTGGCCCCTCGTCCAAGACCTCTCATCAGCCTGACATCGGCTCCATCAGCCTGACATCGGCATCAAAAGCAGGTGTAGCAGAGCGGCCTCAACGGAAGCAGATCTACCTGAACCGCAGGTACCATGGCTCCACCTAGCGTCGAGGAGAACGGCAAGAGCGCCGTCAAGGGAGGCTCGTGGACCAGCACACCTGTGGCCACCACTGGAGCCGTGATGTCCACAGTAGAGGCAGGGAGTGGCATTCATGCACCCATCCCTAAATTTGATGGGACAGGGTTCTTGCTCTGGAAGTGGCTGTTTGATATCATAGTCAATGACTGTGATCTCCTCCCCTACTTCACAGGGGAGGCTGTCCAACCACTTTCATCCCAACCAGAGGATGTGGTGGTGTGGAAGCAGGCCAACAAGAAATGCATGGCCATTCTAGTCTCAACACTACAGCAACATCTACTCTCTCATATCTCCGGCCTCACAAACGCAGCTGAGGCATACAATAAACTATGAAAGATCTACCAGAGTGACTCCCTCGCCAACCGTTTGTTCATCCTCCAAAAGATGCTGAGGATGCAGCTGACTGAGGGCCAGGAAGTCCTAAGTTTCTTGCAGCAGTTTGAGACTCTCCTTCAGCAAGCCAGCAACATGGGCTGGAGCCTTGAGGCCGACATGCAGGGGATGATTCTGCTCATGGCTCTTCCTCCAAGCTGGGGCCCCATGATCACTGTGATTGGTGGCTGGCCAGAGGACCACGTGAAGTACTCCAACATCTTGGAGTACATCCGCAATGAGGCTATGCGGCNGCAACATCTACTCTCTCATATCTCCGGCCTCACAAACGCAGCTGAGGCATACAAGAAACTATGCAAGATCTACCAGAGTGACTCCCTCGCCAACCGTTTGTTCATCCTCCAAAAGATGCTGAGGATGCAGCTGACTGAGGGCCAGGAAGTCCTAAGTTTCTTGCAGCAGTTTGAGACTCTCCTTCAGCAAGCCAGCAACATGGGCTGGAGCCTTGAGGCCGACATGCAGGGGATGATTCTGCTCATGGCTCTTCCTCCAAGCTGGGGCCCCATGATCACTGTGATTGGTGGCTGGCCAGAGGACCACGTGAAGTACTCCAACATCTTGGAGTACATCCACAATGAGGCTATGCGGCGTAGCCATAGCGAGGCCAACATCGCAGCCTATGCTAAGGGCACAGCAGGCAGCAGCGGCACTAGGAACACAGGACAGCAGCAGGGGGCAGGCGGCAAGGGGAAGGGCAAGCGACTGCCTGGCAACTGCCACAACTGTGGCAAGGCAGGGCACTGGGCAGGCGAGTAATGTGCACCTAAGAAGGAAGGGGTCAAGGGAGAGGGAGAGAAGAGTGACAAGGGAGGCAAGGGTGGGAAGCAACCCACCGCACTGATGGCACATGGCGTAAGTGGTGCTGGAAATGCACTCCTTAAGCCAGGGGCCTTTGCCCTTGACTCTGGCACAAATCACCATTCCACCAACGACAAACGGGGGTTCATCTCCATGGGACCCTGCCACCTCAACTTCCGTTGTGCTAACGGGATGGTGGAACCAGCTGAAGGGGTGGGTGACAAGCTGGTCACCATCCAGGTGAATGGCCAAGAGGAGGAGCTCAAGCTCACCGAGGCAGTCTATCTTCCCAACTTCGCTGCCAACCTACTCTCTGTCGGCAAGATTACTGACCGAGACATGACGGTCGTCTTCAACAAGAACAGGGCCGTCATCCTTCCCACGTCGACAGTGAAAATACAACACGCTGCAAAGAGTGTGGTGGCGGATGTTCCACGTGTGGAAGGCCTCTACATCCTCCAAACCAAGGTGCAGGGTGTTGCCGAAGCTGGGGCAGCCATGACTGCTGGGGGCAGTCAGGTGGTAGAGGCAGAAAGCAGCCGCCCGTCAACAGCAGGATATTTAACAAAAGCAGTGGAAGCTATGGCACCCACCCAACCCGAAGCAGTCGCTGGGACTGCCACGGCATCGGAAGCAAACTGTGGCCAAGACCTTTGGCACAGGCGCTTGGCCCACGCCGCCCACTCCACGTTGGAGACAATGGTCAAGCATGAGCTGGTGCGAGGCTTGGCCTTGGGGAGGGGAGAGGGTGCGGTGAAGGGGAAGAATGCATGTGAGGCCTGCCTCATAGGCAAGGCTAAGAGGAATGGGCGCAAGGGGAACAAGCACGGAAATCTGGCGAGTGAACCTCTTGAGTTGGTCCACACCGACGTGTGCGGGCCGATGCGGACAACCTCAGCCGGAGGCTGCAAGTATTTCCTCACCTTCATAGATGACAAAACCAGGAAGATCTGGACGTACTTCATGAAGTAGAAGAGTGAGGTAAAGGAGCATCTGTAGCATTTTATGGCAATGGTTGAGCAGCAGACCGGCAAGAAGGTCAAGGCCCTTCGTTGTGATAACGGCGAGGAGTACAAGGCCTGTGAGGGCTTGCTAGCGGAGCAGGGGATACGGCAAGAGAGTACGGTACCTGAGTCGTCCGAGAGCAATGGTGTCGATGAACGGCTCAACCAAACCATCCTCGGTATGGTAAGAACGATGTTGTATGAAGCAAAGCTGCCAGGATGGTTCTGGGCCGAGGCTACTAGGACAGCGGCCTACATCATCAACCTCACACCTGCATCAGCCCTTCGAGGAAAAGGGAAAAGGAAGCTGCTGCCAATGACCCCAGAAGAGGCATGGTCGGGCAAGAAGCCAAATGTCTCACATCTGCAAGTTTTTGGTTGCCAGGCCTGTGTCAAGAAGCTAACGAGGGAGGGTTCCAGTAAGTGGGATCTGCAGGTGAAGGAATGCTTGCTCTTGGGGTACGACAGTGCCCAACACTCTTACAGGCTCTGGGACCTACAAGGCAACAAAGTGATGCGCAGNAGGCTACTAGGACAGCGGCCTACATCATCAACCTCACACCTGCATCAGCCCTTCGAGGAAAAGGGAAAAGGAAGCTGCTGCCAATGACCCCAGAAGAGGCATGGTCGGGCAAGAAGCCAAATGTCTCACATCTGCAAGTTTTTGGTTGCCAGGCCTGTGTCAAGAAGCTAACGAGGGAGGGTTCCAGTAAGTGGGATCTGCAGGTGAAGGAATGCTTGCTCTTGGGGTACGACAGTGCCCAACACTCTTACAGGCTCTGGGACCTACAAGGCAACAAAGTGATGCGCAGTAAGGACGTGGACTTCAACGAGGCTGTAGTAGGAGCAGAGCAGCAGTTCAAGGAAAAGCCAGTGCCAAAGACGGGTGAATGGCTGGTTCTATTGGAGAAAGGTGATGAGGTACCACAGGGGTGGAGCAGCTGCATAGCAACAGAGGCAAGAGGAGCGGTAGCTTCAGGGAGAGCCGCAACAGAGGACTCTGACGTTGAGTCAGATTCCTCCTCCTCTAATGATGTGGACTCTTCCACCGAGGGAGAGTCCGTGGTAAGAGAACCGGAGCAGCAAGAGCAGCAGCAACAGGAGCAGCAGCAGCAGCCGTCGCAGCAGCAAGCAGTTTGGCACAGCTCGCGCTTATCTGTCTCGCCCCGGAAGTACGATGCTACAACCGGAAAATGGACTGGTCTAAGTTATACCTTCGTGGCTCAGGGAGAGCCGTCCACAGTGGCAGCAGCGCTTGCTCTACTGGATGGGGCCAAGTGGAAGGCCGCCATCGAAAGCGAGTTGGCCTCACACAAGGAGAACAGGACATGGAAGCTGGTGGACCGGCCCGCTGGTGCCCACATTGTAAGGTGCAAGTGAGTCATGGTCAAGAAGCTGAAGCAGGATGGGACCATTGACCGCCACAAGTCACGGCTGGTAGCTGAGGGTTTTGCGCAATGGCCGGGGAGCAAGTACGACAAGACGTACGCGCCCGTCGTCACCTTTGCAACGATCCGGTCTCTCCTCACAACAGCAGCAGCCAAGAACTTAGAGGTTCACCAGATGGATGTCAAGACTGCCTTTTTCTACGGAAAGCTTGACAAAGAAATCCTGATGGAGGCGCCTGAGGGGGTGGATGCACTACCCAGAAAAGTTTGCAAGCTTGTCAAGTCATTGTATGGCCTGAAACAGGCCCCAAGGTGCTGGTTCCAGGAGATGGAGGCCTTCATGGAGGGGTCCGGGTATGGTCACTGCAAGAGCGACCTCAGTATGTACGTACGAGAGGACGAGGATGGCCTCATGTTAGTGGCTCTTTACGTCGATGACCTCATCATGTGCGCCTCATCGACAAAGCTACTAAAGAACATCAAGATGCAGCTGAGCAGCCGGTTTCAAATGAAAGACCTGGGACCTCTTGAGTACTACCTAGGCATCACTGTCACGCGGGATCGCTCAGCCGGCACCATCAGGCTCAGCCAGACCAAATACATTGACCACATTCTCAAGCGGTATGACATGGAGGATTGCAAACCCGTCAGCACCCCCATGGCAGGAGATTGCATCGTAACCTCAGCTGCTGTCCCTACCAACAAAGCAGAGCAGGTCGACATGACAGGCGTGCCATATCAGTCTGCCGTGGGCAGTCTAATGTACGCAATGTTCGCGACTCGCCGCGACATTTGCCACGCTGTGGGGCAGGTGAGTAGGTATGTGGCTTACCCTGGGCCACAACACTGGCAAGCAGTGAAGCGGATCTTTCGCTACCTTAGGGGCACGCGGTACCAGGGCATCCTGCACGGCAGGGTGCCACAGTCGGAGTCTTTGCAACTCATGGTGTACACCGATGCAAATTGGGCCGGGAATGTGGATGACCGCAAGTCCACGTCGGGCTACGTGTGCGTGCTGAACAAAGGAGCTGTGTCATGGGCAAGCCGCAAGGAGGACTACGTCTCCCTCTCCACAGCCGAAGCAGAGTACATCGCTCTAGCGGAAGTGTGCAAGGAGACAATGTGGCTGCGTAGCCTGCTCCAAGAGATACGAGCACCTCAATCGGTCGCAACGGTGGTCAAGGTGGACAACAAGTCTACCATCAACATGTCCAAAAACGGCACCTTGACGCGGAGGACTAAACACATCAAAGTTCGGTACCACTTCAGTCACGACCTGGTCGCTAAGGGAGTAGTGGAGCTAGAGCATGTTGCGTCAAAGCTCAACCAGGCAGACATGCTGACGAAACCCCTTGACCGAGAACTCCACCTCGCAGGAAGACACGGTATCGGCATGAAGAGCGCAGGTGATGAAGACTGAAGACAGGACAAGTGGCCAGAGGTGCAAGGGAGAGATTGTTGTTTCTTTGAATGCCCCTTGGCCACTAGTCTTCAGAATTGGCAAGTAGTGGAAGGACCAGGCATGCACTGCTCATGTGGAGCAAGTCCCCTGGGCCCGGTCCAACAGACCAGACATGAACTGTCCTTGTTCAAGGATAAGTCCCCTGGGTTTCTGATGATGGATATTCAGATTGTCAATCTGACCGTACCGATGGAAAGAGCAGGTGTCAAACCATCAGCTATCCAAGTTTCGGGCTGATCCAACGGTCGGATTGGAAGATGCAAGATGTGCCTTGGATCAGGGGATGGCTTCCCTGATTGAGGGGATGACCTCCTTAATTCAAGGAGTGACATCGGCCGAGGCGCGCGCGCTTCGGCTTAGCCGAGGCGTGCGTGCTTCGGCTGCCAAAGGCACTCCACTGCTATTTATGCCTTGTACTTGCCATTGTCTCAACTACTCCTTCACTTGATGTCTCTTGTTTGAGCTGTGCGCTTGAGACTGAGCTTGATATGAACTACTAAGGTGGTTGTAATCTTGCTTGTGTGAGAGTGCTGACTTAATTTGTTGGGCTCTCACACCAAGGAAGAAGAAGGCTTAGAGGGCGGGAGCCCCTCAGACCTTGAGCGAAAGCACCTGGGTAACTAGGTCTCACCAGAGGCATAGTTGGGGGTGATCGTGATCCTTGGGTGAAATTCCCTTGGACGGTTGGCAGTTGCCATTGTGTCGGCGCTGTTTTCTAGACCGGAGCCTCAGGCCACGTGACGCAGGAATGACAAAAACTAGTGCACAACTAGGGCGCAACTAGGATACAACTAGGGTGCAAGTAGGGTGTAAGTAGGGCACAACTAGGGCACTACGAAGCATGGCTAGGGTGCAACTAGGGTTCAACTAGGGCGCAAAGAGGGCGCAAGTAGGGTGCAGCTAGGGTGCAACTAGGGTACAACTAGGCCAAAATTAGGGCCCAACTAGGGCACACGTAGGTCAAAACCAACGGGCAAGTAGGGTGCAAGAAGGGCGCATGTAGGGCGCAAGTAGGGCGCAAGAAGGACGCAAGTAGGGCACAAGTAGGGATCAACTTGGGCGCAACTAGGGCACAACTACGGCATAACCAGATCGTAAACAGGGCACAACAAGGACACAAGTAGGGCTCATGTAAAGCACAACTAGGTGGCAACTAGGAAGCAACTAGGGCACAGCTAGGGTGCAACTATGGTACAATAAGGGCGTAACTAGGGCGTGTTAAGGGCGTAACTAGGGCCTAACTAGGGCATAACGAGGGCACAACTAGGGTTTAGCTAGGGCGTAACAAGGGCGCAACAAGGACGTAACTAGGACACAACGAGGGTGCAACAGGGGCCCCACTTGGGTGCCACTAGGGTGGACAGCTAGGACGCAACTAGGGCGCAAATGGGGTGTACATAGGGCCCAAGCAGGTCGCAAGTCGGACGAAAGTAGAAAGTAACTAGGGCGCAACTGGGGTTCAAGTAGGGCACAAGTAAGGTGCAAGTAGGACGCAACTAGGTCGCAACTAGGGCGCAACTGGGTGCAAGTAGGTCGCAAGTAGGACGCAACGAGGGTACATCTAAACACAACTAGAGCGAAGCTAGGGACAAGAAGGGTGCAACTAGGGCCCAAGTAGAGCGAAACCAGAATGCAACTAGGTCGCATGTAGGGTACAACTAGGGCGCAAGTAGGGAGAAAGAAGGGCCTAACTAGGGCCCAAGTAGGGTACAAGTAGGGCGCAACTAGGGCGCAACTACAATGCAACTAGGATGAAAGAAGGCCACAAGTAGGGCGCAAGAAGGGTGCAATTAGGGTGCAACTAGTGCGCAACTAGGTTGCAACTAGGACACAACTAGGGTGCAACTAGGGCTCAAGTAGGGTGCAACTAGAACACAATAAGGGTGCAATTAGGGCACAACTAGCATGCAAAAAGGGCACAAGTAGGGCACATGTAGGGCTCAATTAGGGTGCAACTACGGTGGAACAAGGGTGTAACGATGGCGCAAGAAGGGGCCAAGTAGGATGCAAGGAGGCACAGCTAGGGCATCACTAGGGTACAAAAAGGGCGCAAGTAGGACGCAAATAGGGAAAAAGCAGGGTGTATCTAGGTTGCAAGTAGGGCGCAACTAGGACGCAAGTGTGGTGCAAGTAGAGCGTAACTAGGGTGCCGTTACAGAATGACTAGGGCGTAACTAGGGTGCAAGTAGGACGCACGTAGGGTGCAAGTAGGAGGCAAGAAGGGGGCAAGTAGGACGGAACTGAGCTGCAACTATGGCGTTACTAGGGCACAAGTAGGGTCAAAATAGGGCGCAACCTAGGCGCAATGAGGGCGCAACTAGGATGCAACGAGAGCACAGCTATGGCACAACTAAGGCGCGGGTAGGGTGCAAGTAGGGCACAACTAAGTTGCAACTAGGGTGCAACTAGGGCGCACCTAGGACATAGTAGGGTTTAAGTAGGGTGCAATCAGGGCACAACTAGGGTGCAACTAGGGTACAAGTAGGACGCAAGTAGGGCGCAACTAGGGCGCAAGTAGGGCGCAACAAGGGCACAACTAGGGTGCAACTAGGATGGAACTAGGGCGCAACTAGGCCACATGTAGGGTATGACTAGGGCGCAACTAGTGCAGAACTAGGGCGTAGCTAGTGCCGAACTGAGGCACAACTAGGGCGCATCTAGGAAACAACTAGGGCAAAACTAGGGTGTAAATACGGCACATGTAGGGTGCAACAAGGGAGNCTATGGCACAACTAAGGCGCGGGTAGGGTGCAAGTAGGGCACAACTAAGTTGCAACTAGGGTGCAACTAGGGCGCACCTAGGACATAGTAGGGTTTAAGTAGGGTGCAATCAGGGCACAACTAGGGTGCAACTAGTGTACAAGTAGGACGCAAGTAGGGCGCAACTAGGGCGCAAGTAGGGCGCAACAAGGGCACAACTAGGGTGCAACTAGGATGGAACTAGGGCGCAACTAGGCCACATGTAGGGTATGACTAGGGCGCAACTAGGGCGCAAGTAGGGCGCAACAAGGGCACAACTAGGGTGCAACTAGGATGGAACTAGGGCGCAACTAGGCCACATGTAGGGTATGACTAGGGCGCAACTAGTGCAGAACTAGGGCGTAGCTAGTGCCGAACTGAGGCACAACTAGGGCGCATCTAGGAAACAACTAGGGCAAAACTAGGGTGTAAATACGGCACATGTAGGGTGCAACAAGGGAGCAACTACAGTGTAACTAGGGCACAATTAGGATGCAAGGAGGGCCCAAGTACGGCGTAACTAGGAAACAATTAGGACACAAGTAGGGCCCAAGTACGGCGCAACTAGGATGTAACCAGGGTGCAACTAGGGCACAACTAGGGTCCAACTAGGGCGCATGTAGGGCGTAAGTATGGCGCAAGTAGGGCACAACTAGGGTGCAACTAGAGCACAACTAGGACGCAAGTAGGGCGCAACTAGGGTGAAACTAGGATGCAACTAGGGCGCAAATGGGGTGTAAGTAGGGCGCAAATAGGGCATAAGTAGGGCTCAACTAAGGTGTAAGTTTGCCCCAACAAGGTTGCAACTAAGGCGCAACTAGGGCAAAACTAGGACACAACTAGGGCGCAACCGTGGCAGAAGTGGTGCACAAGTAGGTCGTAAGTAGGGTGCAAAGAGGGAAAAACTAGGGCCCAATAAGCGCACAACTAAGGTGCAAGTAGGGTGCAAGTAGAGTGTAACTAGGGTGCAACTAGGGCACAATGATGGTGCAACTAGGGCACAAGTAGGGTGCATGTAGTGTGCAAGTAGAAGAGAACTAGGGCACAACTAGGGCATAACTAGGGCGTAAGTAGGGCTTAAGTAGGGCATAAGGAAGGTATAACTAGGGTACAACTAGGGTGCAAGGAGGGTGCAACTAGGGTGTAAGTAGGACGCAAGTAGGACGCAAGTAGGATACAAGTAAGATACACGTACAGTACAACTAGGGTGCAACTAGGGCACAAGCATGGTAGAAGTAGGACACAACTAGGGTGCAACTAAGGCGCAACTAGGGTGCCACTTGGGCACCCGTAGAACGGAAAGAGGACATTATTAGGGCACAACTAGGATGCAACTAGGGCAAAACTAGGGTGCAAGTAGGGCTCAAGTAGGGTGCAAGTAGGGCGCAAGAAGGGTGCAACTAGGGCGCAACTAATGTACAACCAGGGTGCAAGTAGGGCGCAAGTAGGGCACAAGTAGGACATAACAGTGGTGAAAATAGGGCACAATTAGGGCGGAACTAGGGCACAACTTGGGCACAACCAGGGGGCAAGTAGGGTGCAAGTAGGGCGGAAGTAGGGTGCAACGAGGGCACAACTAGGGTGCAACTAGGGCACAACTTGGGCACAACCAGGGGGCAAGTAGGGTGCAAGTAGGGCGGAAGTAGGGTGCAACGAGGGCACAACTAGGGTGCAACTAGGGGACAAGTAGAACGCAACTAGGGTGCAACTAGGGCACACTAGGGTGCTACTAGGGTGCAACTAGGACGCAATTGGAACGTAACTAAGGACCCAACTAGGGTGGAGCTAGGGCGCAACTAGGGCGAAGCTAGTGCCCCACTGAGGCGCAACTACTTCACAACTACAGTGCAAGTAGGATGGAAGAAGGGTGAAACTAGGGCGCAAATATGACGCAGGTAGGGTGTGACTAGGGTGCAAGCAGGCCACAACTAGAGAGTAGCTAGTGTCCAACTGTGGCACAACTAGGGCGCAACTAGGGTACAAGTAAGATACAAGTAGGGTGAAAAAAGGGCGCAAGTAGGGCGCAAGTAGGGCGCAAGTAGGATGCAAGAAGGGCGTAACTAGGACACAACTAGGGTACAACTAGGGTGCAATTAGGGTGCAAGTAGGGCGCAAGTAGGGCGCAAGTAGGATGCAAGAAGGGCGTAACTAGGACACAACTAGGGTACAACTAGGGTGCAATTAGGGTGCAAGTACGGCACATGTAGGACGAAAGTAGGGTACAACTAAGGCGCAACTAGGATGCAACTAGGATGCAAAGAGGGCGCAAGTAGGGTGCAAGTAAGGTGTAACTAGGGTACAAATAAGGCGTAAGTAGGACAAAACTAGGGTGCAACTAGTGCGGAACTATGGTGTAACTAAGGCGCAATGAGGGCGCAAGTAGTCCACAAGTAGGGCACAACACAGAAATCAACTAGGGCACAACTAGGAAGTAGGTATGGAGCATGTAGGAGGAAGTAGGGTACAAGCAGAGCGCAACTAGGGCGCAACTAGCGCTTATGTAGAGCACAACAAGGGTGTAAGTAGAGCACAAGTAGGGAGCACATAGGATACAACTAGGATGCAACTAGGGCACAAGTAGGGCGCAACTATGGTGCCAAAAGAGCAAAACTAGAGCGCAGCTATGGCAGAACTAGAGCATTACTAGGACACAAATAGGGCGCAAGAGGGGTACAAGTATGGCACAACTAGGGTGCATTTAGGGTGCAACTAGGGCGCAAGTAGGGTGCAAGCAGGACACAAGTAAGGCATAGCTAGGGTACAACCAGGGTGCAACTAGGGTGCAACTAGGACGTACGTAATGTGCAAGTACGGTACAAGTTGGGCCCCGCTAGGGGACGGCTACGGCACAACTAAAGCACAAACAGGATACAACTAGGGCGCAAGTAGGGTGCAAGTAGGGCGCAAATAGGACAGAACTGGGGTGCAACTAGGGTGCACATTGGGCGCAAGCAGGGCACAACAAGGGTGCAACTAGGGCACAACTAGGGCGTGAATAGGGCGCAAACAGGGCACAAGTTGGGTGAAAGTAGGGTGTAACTAGGGTGAAACTAGGGCGTAATGAGGGCATAACTAGGGCCCAACTAGGGCGCAACTAGGGCGTAACTAGGGTATAACTAGGGCTCAACTAGGATGCAAGTAGGGTGCAAGTAAGGCACAAGTAGGGTACAAGTAGGGTGCAACTAGAACGCAAGTAGGGTGCAACTAGGGTGCAACTAGGCCGCAAGAAGGGCGCAACTAGGATGTAACTAGGGTGCAACTAGGGCGCAACTAGGGAAAAACTAGGGCGCAAGTAGAAATCAAGTAGGGCATAAGTAGGATGCAACTAGGGCGCAACTAGGGTGCAAGTAGGGCGTAACTAGGACGCAACTAGGGTGTTACTGGACGCAACTAGGGCAAAACTAGGGTGCAAGTTGGGTGCAACTTGGATGCAACTCGAGGGAAACTAGGGTGCAACTAGGATTCATCTTGTTCGCAGGTAAGGTGCAAGTAACTAGGGCCCAAGTAGGACGCACCTGGGGGGCAACTATGGCACAACTAGGGCAGAACTAGGATGCAAGGAAGGCGCAAGTAGGGTGCAACTAGGGCGTAACTATGGCACGACTAGGGCGCAACTAGGACGCAAGTAGGATGCATGTTGGGTGCAAGCAGGGCACATCCAGCGTGCAAGTAGGGTGCAAGGAATGTGCAACAAGGGCGCAACTAGGGCGTAACTATGGCACGACTAGGGCGCAACTAGGACGCAAGTAGGATGCATGTTGGGTGCAAGCAGGGCACATCCAGCGTGCAAGTAGGGTGCAAGGAATGTGCAACAAGGGCGCAACTAGGGCGTAACTATGGCGCAACTAGGGCACAACTAGAGTGCAACTAGGGCACAAATAGGGTATAAGAAAGGGACAACTATGGCGCAACTAGGGCGCAAATAGGGAGTAGCTAGTGCCAAAGTAAGGCACAATGAGGAGGCAACTAGGGCCCAACTAGGGCGCAAGAAAAGCGCAAGAAGGGAAAACACTAGGGCACAACTAGGTCCCAGGTAGGGCATAAATAGCACCCAAGTAGGGCGCAAGCAGGGCGCAACAAGGGCGCAACTAGGACAGAAATACGGTGCAACCAGGATGCATGTAGGGCACAAGTAGGGTGCAAGTAGGGAAAAACAAGGGCCCAACTAGGATGCAACTAGGACGCAAACAGGGTGCAAGTAGGGTACAAGAAGGGCGCAAGTAGGGCGTAACTAGGCTGCAACAAGGTTGAAACTAGGGCACAAGTGAAAACAAGTAGGGCGTAACAAGTGTGCGACAAGGACGCAACTATTGCGCAATTAGGGTTCAAGTATAGCACAAGTAGGGTGCAAGAAGGGTGCAACTAGGGCGCAACTAGCGTGCAACTAGGATGCAAGTAGGGAGCAAGTAGGGTACAAGAAGGGTGCAACTAGGGTGCAACTAGGGCACATCTAGGGTACAACAAGGGTGCAAGTGGAGTGCAAGTAGGGCTCAAGTAGGGGGTAACTAGGATGCAACTTGGGCCCAAGTAGGGCGGAACTATGGTGCAAGTAGGACAAAACTAGGATGCAACTAGGCCGCAACTAGGGTACAACTAAGGCACAAGTAGGGTGCAAGAAGGGCACAACTAGAGCACAACTTGGGTGTAACTCAAACGCAAGTAGGACGCAAGTAGGATGCAAGTAGAGCATAACTAGGCTACAACTAGGGCGCAACTAGGGTGTAACTAGGGCGAAATACGGTGCAAGAAGAGTACAAGTAGGGCCCTCCTAGGCCGCAACTAGGACAAAGGTAGGATTCAACAAGGGCGCAACAAGGGCAAAATAAGGGCACAAGTAGAGTAGAAGTAGGGCGCAAGTAGGGTGCAGGTAAGGCTGTAACAAGGGTGCAACTAGGACACAACTAAGGCCCAACTAGGGCACAACTAGTGTGCAAGTAGGGTGCAACTAGGGCACAACTAGGGTGTAACTAGGGAGCAACAAGGGCGCAAGAAGGATGCAAGGAGGGTGCAAGTAGGGTGCAAGTAGGGGGCAAGAAGGGTGCAATTACAGCGCAACTAGGGCACAAATAGGACGTAGGAAGGGCGCAAGTAGGATGTAACTAGGGCACAACCAGTGTGCAACAAGGGTGCAAGTGAAGTGCAAGTAGGGCGTAAGTAGGGCGCAACTTGGGTGCAAGTAGGGCACATCTAGGGCGCAACTGGGGTGCAACTGCGGTGCAAGTAGAAAGCAAACACGGCATAACTAAGGAGTAACTAGGGAGCAATTAAAGCGCAAGTAGGGCATAACTAGGGCGCAACAAGGGCGCAACTAGGGTGCAACTAGGGTGCAACTTGGGTGCAACTAGGATGCAAATAGGGCGTAACTAGGGCGCAAGAAGGATACAAATAGGGTCTGAGTAGGGTGCACCTAGGACGCAAATAGGGCGTAACTAGGGTGCAAGAAGGGTACAAGTAGGGTCTAAGTAGGGTGCAACTAGGGCGCAAGTAGGGTGTAACTAGGGGACAGCTATGGCATATCTGGGGCGACACTAGGGCGCACGTAGGGCACAAGTAGGGTTCAACTAGGGCGCAACTAGGACGCATCTAGGATGCAAGGAGGGTGTGACAAGGTATAAATAGTGCACAACTATGGCGTAACTAGGACACAGTTAAGACACAACTAGAGCGCACCTAGGGCGCAACTAGGATGCAACTAAGGCGGAAATAGGGCGTAACATGGACGCAACAGGGATACTATGAGGGCACAACAGGGGCGCAACTGGAGCGCCACTCTTGCACAAGTCGGGGGCATTTTGGATGCAACTAGGGCACAACTAGGGCGCAACTAGGGAGCATCTAGCACACACATAGGGAGCAACTAGGATACGAGTACGGTCGAACAATGATGTAGCGAGTGGTCGACTAAGGTACAACTAGGGCGCAACTAGGACGCAAGTAGAGCGCAACTAGGGAAAAACTAGTGTGCAACAACAGCCCAACTACAATGCAAATAGGGTGCAAGTAGGGCGCAAGTAGGGCGCAACTAGGGTGCGACTAGGGTGCAAGTAGGGCGCAAGTCAGGCATAAGTAGGGCACGAGTAGGGTACAACTAGGGCACAACCAGGACGCAACTAAGGCACAACCAGGATGCAAGTAGGATGCAAGTAGGGCATAGGTAAGGCACAACTAGGGCACAACTAAAACGCAACTAGGGTGCAAGTTAGACACAAGTAGGGCGCAAGTAAGGCGCATGTAGGGCGCACCTAGTGTGCAACTAGGGCGCAAGTAGGGTGCAAGTAGGGTGCAAGCGCGGTGCAACTAGGGCACAACTAGGGCGCAAGTAGGGTACAACTAGGGTGCAACTAGCCTAGTTGCGAGACACAAGTAGGGCGCAAGTAAGGCGCATGTAGGGCGCACCTAGTGTGCAACTAGGGCGCAAGTAGGGTGCAAGTAGGGTGCAAGCGCGGTGCAACTAGGGCACAACTAGGCCGCAAGTCAGGCCCAACTAGGGTACAAGTAGGGCGTAAAAAGGGTTCAACTAGGGAACAACTAGGGTGGAGCAAGGGTGCAACTAGGGTGCAAGTAGGGTGTGAGTAAGGTGCAAGTAGGTTACAAGTAGGGTGCAACTAGGGTACAACGAAGGCGCAAGTAGGGCACAAGGAGGAAGCAAGTAGGGTAAAAATGGGGCACAAGTAGGACGCAACTAGGGCACAACAAGGGTGCAACTAGGGTGCAAGTAGGTCCCAGGTAGGGCGCAGGTACGACGCAATGAGGACCGACAAGGGCTCAAATAGGGCGCAAGTTGGGTACAAGTAGGGTGCAACTAGGGCGCCCTAGGGCGCAAGTAGGACGCAAGTAGGACACAAGTAGGAAAAAACTAGGGTACACCTAGGCCGCAACTAGGACACAACTAAGGTGCATGTTGGACGCAAGTAGGGTGCAACTAGGGTGCAACAAGGACGTAAGTAGGGAGGAAGAAAGGTGCAAGCGGGGTGCAAGCAGGGCACAACTAGGGCGTAACTAGGGAGTAACTAAAGTTCACCTAGGGCGCAACTAGGGTACAAGTACGGCGCAAGTAGGGTACAACTAGGGTGCAACTAGGACCGACTAGGGCAAAAGTAGGTCACAACTAGGGCAGAAGTAGGGTAGAAGTAGGGGACAACAAGGGTACAACTAGGGTGCAACTAAGGTGCAACTAGGGCGCAAGTAGGGTACAAATATGATGCAAGCAGGGCACAACTAGGACGCAAGTAGGATGTAACTATGGTGTAACTAGGGAACAAGTGGGACGTAACTTGGGAACAAGTAGGGCGCAACTAGGGTAGAACCAGGGCACTACTAAAGAGCAACTAGGGTCCAACTAGGGCACAAGTAGGGCGCAAGTAGGGCGCATGTAGGGCACAAGTAGGGAGCAACTAGGACACAACTAGGACGTAAACAGGGTGCAACTAAGGGAGCAAGTAGGACGGAAGTAGGGTGGAACTAGGACGTAACTAGGGTGCAACTAGGGTGTATCTAGGGTAGAAGTAGAGTGCATGTAGGACGCAAGTAGGGTGTAACTAGTGTAGAATGAGGATGCATCAACAGTGTAACTAGGGCAAAACTAGGGCACAAACAAGGCGTAGGTAGGGTGTAACTAGGGTCCAACTAGGGCACAGCGAGGACACAAATAGGGCACAAGTGGGACACAAGTAGGGCGCAAGTAGGGCACAAGTAGGGCGTAAGTTGGGCATAAATAGAGCTCAACTAGGGTGTAACTATGGCATAAGTAGGGCGCAAGTAGGATGCAACTAGGGCGCAACTAGGGCACACAAGAACGCAAATAGGGTGCAAGTAGTGCGCAAGTAGTGTGCAAGTAGGGTGCAACTAGGGTGCAACTATGGCGCAAGAAGGCACAAATGGTACAAAGAGGGTGCAAGTAGGGAACAACTAGGGCATAACTAGGGCGTAACGAGGGTGTAACTAGGGTGTAACTAGGACGTAAGTAGGGCACAAGTGCACAACTAGAGTGCAACTGGGACGTAACTAGGGTGTGACAAGGATGCAACTAAGGCGTAAGTAGGGCGCAAGCAGGGTACAACTAGAGCGTAATGAGGGTGCAACTAGGGCACACCTAGGGGGCAACTAGGGAAAAAATTAGGACACAAGTAGGGCAAACGTAGGGTGCAAGTAGGGTGCAACTAGAGCGTAACGAAGGTGCAAGTAGGACCAAGTAGGACGCACGTAATGGTAGAACTAGGGCAGAACTAGGGCACAACAAGAGCGCAACTAGGGGGCAATTAGGGTGCATGTATTGCACAAGTAATGCACCTACCTGCGCCTTCGTTACGCCCTACTTGCACCCTACTTGTGCCCTTCTTACACACTACTTGCACCCTTTTTACGTCGTAGTTGCGCCCTAGTTACGCCCTAGTTGCAACCTCGTTGCTCCCTACTTGCACACTACTTGGGCCCTACTTGCGCCCTAGTTGCACCCTAGTTACACCTTAGTTCCACCCTAGTTGCGCCCTAGTTACGCCCTAGTTGCAACCTCGTTGCTCCCTACTTGCACACTACTTGGGCCCTACTTGCGCCCTAGTTGCACCCTAGTTACACCTTAGTTCCACACTAGTTGCGCACTAGGTGTGCCATACTTGTGCCCTACTTGGGCCCTATTTGTGCCCTAGTTGTAAGCCGGTTGCACCCTAGTTGCACCCTAGTTGCGCCATACGTGCTCCCTAGTTGTCCCCTTGTTACACCCTAGTTGCGTCCTAGTGACATTTTAGTTGCAGCCTACGTGCGTCCTAGTTGCGCCCTCCTTGTGCCCTACTTGTGCCCTACTTGTGTCCTACTTGTGTCCTAGTTACACCCAAGTGAAACCCTAGTTGCGTCCTACGTGCATCTTTATTGCGCCCTACTTGTGCCCTACTTGTGCCCCATTTGCGCCCTTATTATGCCCTAGTTTCATCCTAGTTGCCGCCTAGTTTCTTCCTAGTTATGCCCTAGTTTCTCCCTAGTTGCGTCCTACATGCACCCTAGTTACGTCCTACTTGCACCCTATTCCGCTCTAGTTCCATCCTAGTTATGCCCTACTTCCACCCTACCTACGTCCTACTTGCACCCTAGTTGCGTCCTAGTTGTCCCCTAGTTGCACTCTACTTGCGCCCTTCTTAGGCCCTATTTGCGTCCTAGTTGCACCCTACTTGCATCCTAGTTGCGTCCTACTTGCACCCTACTTGCGCCAAAACACGCCCTAGTTGAGCCCCAATCGCGCCCTACTTGCACCCTACTTGCGTCCACGTTGCACCCTAGTTGCACCCTACTTGCGACCAAGTTGTGCCCTTCTTGCTTCCTGGTTGCACCCTATTTGCCTCCTACTTACACAATACTTAAGCCCTAGTTAAGCCCTAGTTGCGCCCAAGTTACGCCCTACTTGCGCCTTTTTAACGCCCTATTTGTGTCCTTCTTGCGCCTTAGTTGCACCCTAGTTGCACCCTATTTGCACACTAGTTGTACCCTTGTTGTGTCCTAACTCACCCTTAGTTACAACGTGCTTGCGCCTTAGTTGTGATGTAGTTGCGTCCTAGTTGCACTTGAGTTGTGCCCTAGTTGCGTCAAAGTTGCGCCCTACTTGCACCCTAGTTGCACCTTGCGTGTGTCCTAGTTGCAACCTAGAGACTCCCTAATTGTCCCCTACTTATGCCCTACTTGCGCCCTAGTTACACTCTATTTGCACCCTATTTGCGTCCTAGTTGTACCCTACTTGCGGCCTACTTGTGCCCTACTTTCGCCCTACTAGCACCCTAGTTGCCCCCTAGTTGCGCCCTATTTGCGTACTAGTTGTGCCCTGGTTGCGTCCTACTTGCTCCCTACATGCGCCCTAGTTACGCCCTATTTGTGCCCTAGTTACACCCTAGTTGCGCCCTATTTATGCCCTAGTTGCGCCCTAGTTGCACCCTAGTTTTGTTCTAGTTGCATCCTTCTTGCACCCTAGTTCCGCCCTCGTTGCGCTCTTCTGATGCCCTGATTGTTCCCTAGTTGAGTCCTACTTGCGCCCGCACTTGCGCTATTCTTGGGCCCGTGTTGCTCCCTAGTTACACCCTGTTTGCACCCTAAAGGCGCCCTACTTGCGTCCTTCTTGCGCCTACTTGTGCCTTATATACGCCCTAGTTACACATTAGTTATGCCCTAGTTACGCCCTACTTGCTCCCAACTAACGTCCTAGTTGCAACCTACATGTGCCCTAATTGCACTTTACTTTTACCCCAATGGCACCCTACTTGCACCCTACTTGCACCCTAGTTGCGTCCTAGATGCAACCTACTTACGCCTTAGTTCGGCCCTACTTGCGTCCTACTTGCTCCCTAGATGCATCGCAGTTACTCCCTAGTTGCGTCCAAGTTACGCCCTATTTGGACTTAACTTGCGGCCAACTTGCACCCTACTTGCGCCCTACTTGAACCCTAGTTCCACCCTGTTCACGCCCTCCTTGTGCCCTACTTGCACCCTACATGCGCCCTACTTGCATCCTACATGCACCCTAGTTGCACCCTAGTTGCACCCTAGTTACGCCCTAGTTGCACCCTTCTCGGTCCTTGTTGCACCCTAGTTGCACCCTAGTTGTGAGTCAGTTGGGCACTAGCTACGTTCTAGTTGCGCCCTAGTTGCACCCTAGTTCCGCCCTACTTGCGCCCAAGTTGTGTCCTAGTTGTGTCCTAGTTGTGCCCTAGTTGCGCCCTAGTTGCACCCTTCTCGGTCCTTGTTGCACCCTAGTTGCGCCCTAGTTGTGAGTCAGTTGGGCACTAGCTACGTTCTAGTTGCGCCCTAGTTGCACCCTAGTTCCGCCCTACTTGCGCCCAAGTTGTGTCCTAGTTGTGTCCTAGTTGTGCCCTAGTTGCGCCCTAGTTGCATCCCAGTTACGCCCTTGTTGCGCCCTAGTTGTGCCCTAGTTGCACCCTAGTTCCGCCCTACTTGCGCCCAAGTTGTGTCCTAGTTGTGTCCTAGTTGTGCCCTAGTTGCGCCCTAGTTGCATCCCAGTTACGCCCTTGTTGCGCCCTAGTTGTGCCCTAGTTGCTCCCTAGTTACGCCCCTGTTGCACCCTAGTTGTGCCCTAGTTGCGCCATAGTTGCACCTATGTTGGACACTAGCTACGTCCAAGTTACGCCTTAGTTGCATGCTGGATGCGCCCTAGTTGTACCCTAGTTGCTCCATACTTGCACCCTTGTGCCCCGAATGCGCCCTAGTTATGCCCTGGTTGTGCCCTACTTGCGTCCTACTTATGCCCAACTTGCACCCAACGTGCGTCCTAGTTGTGCCCTAGTTGTTCCCTAGTTTTTCCCTAGTTTCACCCTACATGTTCTCTACTTGCACCCTACTTGTACCCTAGTTGCGTCATATTTGCACCCTAGTTCTGCCCTAGTTGTGCACTACATGCGCCCTACATGTGCCGTAGTTGCGCCCTAGTTGCACCCAACTAGCGCTCTGCTTTTGCCGTACTTCTGTCCTACATGCACCCTACTTGCACCCTAGTTGTGACCTTGTTGCACCCTAGTTGTGCCCTATTTGTACCCTAGTTGTATCCTAGTTATGCCCTAGTTGCATGCTAGTTGTGCCCTAGTTGCACCCTTGTTGTTCCCTACTTGTGCCCTAGTTGCGTTCTAATTGCTCCCTAGTTGCGCACTACTTGTACTGTACTTTCTCCCTAGTTGTACCCTTGTTGCGCCCTAGTTACACCCTATTTGCGCCCAACTTGCACCCAATTTATACCCTAGTTGTGTCCTAAATTGGCCCTAGTTGTGTCTTGGTTCTGCCCTAGTTGCGCCCTACTTGTGCCCTAGTTGCACCCTAGTTGTGTACCCTAGCTGTGTCTTGTTGTGCCCTACTTGTTCCCTACTTGCGTCCTAATTGCGTCCTACTTGTACCCTGCTTTTGCCCTAGTTGCACCCTACTTGCGCCTTACTTGCTCCCTAATTGCACCCTACTTGCGTCCTAGTTGCCCGCTGGTTGCGCCCTTCTTGGGCCCTACTCGTGCCCTACTTGCGTCCTACTTACTCCCTACTTGCATCCTAGTTATGCCCTAGTTGCACCCTACTTGTGCCCTTCTTACATCCTACTTGCAACCTTGTTGTGCCCTTATTGCACCCTTCTTTCACCCTACTTGCACCCTACTTGTGCCCTACTTGTATCGGACTTGTGCTCTTCTTGTACCCTAGTTACGTCCTTGTTGCGCTCTAGTAATGCCCTAGTTGCGTCCGACTTGTGCCCAACAAGTACCCTACATGAGCCCTAGTTGC
Organism: Penium margaritaceum; assembly: GCA_023375785.1. NCBI lineage: Eukaryota > Viridiplantae > Streptophyta > Zygnematophyceae > Desmidiales > Peniaceae > Penium > Penium margaritaceum. Next base: position 104,218 of record SZWC01001281.1, on the reverse strand, counting down.
GGTCTAGTTGCACCCTACTTGCACCCTACTTGAGCCCTACATGTGCCGTACTTGCACCCTACTTACGCCCTAGTTGCGCTCTAGTTGCGCCCTTCTTCCGTCCTAGTTTCGCCCTACTTGCACCCTACTTGCACCCTAGTTTTGCCTTAGTTTTTCCCTAGTTGCGTCCTAATATTCTTCAGTTAGGCACTAGTTACGCCACCTTACATGCGCACTTGTTCCGTCTTACTTGCGCCATTGTTGTGCTCTAGTTGCGCCCTACTTGCACCCTAGATGCACTCTAGTTGCGTCTTAGTTGGGCACTTGCTGCGCCCGTCTTTGGGCGTACTTGTGCCCTTGTTTCTCCCTAGTTATTGCTACTTACTCCCTGATTGCGCCCAAGTTGTGCCCTGGTTGTGCCCCAGTTACGCCCCATTTACGCAGTATTTGCGTCCCAGCTGCCCTGTAGTTGCAACCTAGCAGCACCCTAATTGCGTCCTAATTACACCGTACATGCGCCCTAGTTACGTCCTAGTTGCACCCTACTTGCGCCCTTCTTGAACCCTAGTTTCACCCTTTTTGCACCCTATTTGCCCTCTACTTGCACCCTACTTGCACCCTAGTTGCACCATAGTTGCATCCTAGTTGCGCCCTAGTTGTATCCTACTTGCACCCTAGTTATGCCCAAGTAGCGCTCTTGTTGCACACGAGTTGTGTCCTAGTTGCGTCCTATGTACACCCTACTTTCACCCTACTTGTGTCCGACTTGTGTCGTAGTTGCGCCCTAGTTGCACCCCACTTGCGCCGTACTTGCGCCCTACTTGCACCCTATTTGCACCCTACTTGTGCCCTACTTGCACCTTAGTTGTACCCTTGTTGCGCCCTAGCTACGGCCTAGTTGCACCCTAGTTACACAATAGTTGCACCCTACATATACCATAGTTGTGCCCTAGTTGTGCCTCAGTTGCGTCCATTGTGCATCCTCTTTACGCCCTAGTTGCGCCCTCGGTGCACCCTAGTTGTTCCCTACTTGCACCCTATGTGCATCCTACTTGCGCACTAGATGTACCCTAGTTGCGCCAGAGTTGAGCCCAAGTTGCACCCTACTTACATCCTACTTGCACACTAGTTGCACCTCAGTTGCAACCTAGTTGTGTCCTACCCACGCCCTCCTTGCACCCTACTTGTACCCTACTTTCACCCTAATTGTGCCCTACTTGTGCCCTACTTGCACCCTTTTTACGCCCTACTTGTGTCCTATTCGCACCCTAGTTATGCCATAGTTGCACCCTAGTTGCACCCTTGTTGCGCCCTACTTTTGCCCTACTTGCACCCTACTTACGCCCTTGCTGTGGCCTAGTTGCACCCTAAATATGCCCTACTTGCGCCCTACTTACATCCTACCTTTCTCCCTAGTTGTTTCCTAGTTGTGCCTTAGTTGTGCCCTACTTGTGTCCTAGTTACAACCTAGTTGCATCATACTTGTGCCCTAGTTGCGTCTTAGTTGCGTCATACTTGCCCCCTACTTACGTCCTACTTACCCCTAGTTATGCCCTAGTTGTGCCCTAGTTGCATCCTACTTGCACCTAAATTGTGTCCTACTTGATCCCTAGTTGCGCTCTAATTGCACCCTAGTTGCGCCCTAGTTGCGCCATAGTAGTGTCCTAGTTACGCCTAACTTGTACCCTACTTGCGTCCTAGTTCTACCCTACATGAGCCCTAGTTGGGCCCTAGTTGTAACCATCTACATCCATATTGCGCCCTACCTGTACCGTACCTGCACCCTAGTTACGCCCTAGTTTCGCCCTACTTGCGCCCTACTTGTGCCCTACTTGTGCCCTAGTTGCACCCTAGTTGCGCCATACTAACAGCCTACTTACGCCCAAGTTGTGTACTACTTGCACCCAACGTGCGTCCCAGTTATTCCCTCCTTGCACTCTAGTTGTGCCCTACTTGTGCCCTACTTGCACCCTAGTTGTGCCCTAATTTCACTCTAGTTGCATCCTAGTTGCGTGCTAGTTGCGCCCTACTTGCGCCCTTCTTGCGCCCTACTTTTGTCCTAGTTGCACCCTATTTCTGCCCTAGTTGCGCCCTAGTTGTGCCTTTCTTACGCCCTACTGACACCCTAGTTGTGCTCTAGCTACACCCTAGTTGCGTCCCAGTTGCACCCTACTTGCGCCCTATTTGCACCCTTCTTTCGTCCTAGTTCACCCTAGTTTGCTCTAGTTGTGTCCTTCTCCTTCCCTTCTTCCACCTTACTTGTGCCCTAATTACACCCTAACTGTATCCTAAGTGCACCCTAATTACAACCTATTTGCGCCCTACTTGCACCCTTCTTTTGCCCTACTTGTGCCCCAGTTCCACCCTACTTGTGCCCTACTTGCACCCTTCTTGCGCTCTAGATGTGACCTACTTCCGCCCTAGTTGCACTCTAGTTCCACCCTACTTGTACCCTACTTGTAACCTACTTGTGCCCTAGTTGCACCACAATTGCACCTTAGTTTCACCCTATGTGCACCCCACTTGCGCCCTACATGCACCCTATATCAGCCCTAGTTGCGCCCTAGTTGTGCCCTACTTGCGTCCCAGATCCACCCTACTCGTACCCTACTTAAGCCCTTGTTGCACCCTAATTATCCCCTAGTTGCACCCTAGATGCACCCTTGTTGCACCCTACTTGTATCCTACCTGCGTTCTAGTTGCCCCCTAGTTACGACCGCGTTGCAGCCTGGCTGCGCCCTAGTTGCGCCCTACTTCCGTACTACTTGCACCCTGGTTGCGCACTAGTTGCGTCCTATTTGTGCCCTAGTTGTGCCATTTTTGCGCCCTGGTTGTGCCCTACTTGCGCCCTTGTTGCGCCCTAGTTGCGTCCTAGTGCACCCTACTTACGCCCCACTTACACCCTAGTTGCGCCCTAACTTTTTCCCTAGTTGCACCCTAGTTGCCCTCTAGTTGCACCCTACTTGCATGCTATTTGCACCCTGGTTGTGCCTTAATTTCTCCCTACTTGTGCCCTTCTTGGGCCTTACATCCACCCTAGTTACGCCCTAGTTGCGCCCTAGTTGCGCCATAGTTGCGCCCTACATGCGACTTTGTTGCGTCCTAGTTGCGCCCTACTTGTGTCCTACTTTTGCCCTAGTTACGCCCTACTTGCACCCTGGTTGCGCCCTACTTTCATCCTACTGGCACCCTAGCTATGCCCTATTTGCACCCTAGTTGTGCCCTACTTGTACCCTAGTTGCGCCCTACTTGTGTCCTACTTTTGCCCTAGTTACGCCCTACTTGCACCCTGGTTGCGCCCTACTTTCATCCTACTGGCACCCTAGCTATGCCCTATTTGCACCCTAGTTGTGCCCTACTTGTACCCCACTTGCGCTCTATTTGCACCCTACTTGCACCATAGTTGCGCCCTAATTGTGCCCTAGTTGCACCCCACTTGCGCCCTACTTGCACCCTAGTTGCGCCCTACTTGTACCCTAGTTGCGCCCTACATGCGCCCTAGTTGCGTCCCACTTGTGCCTCAGCTGGACACTAGATACTCTGTAGTTGTGTCCTACCTACGCCCTAGTTGCACCCATCTTCAGCCCTGCTTGCGACCTAGTTGTGCCCTAGTTGTGGCCTAGTTGCACCCTAGTTGAGCCCTACTTTCGCTCTAGTTGCGCCCTAGTTGCACCTCATTTGAGCACCAGCTACACCATAGTTCGCCTGTACTTATGCCTTAGTTGCTCCCTAGTTGTTTGCTAGTTGCTTCCTAGTTGTGCCCTAGTTGTGCCGTAGTTGTCGCCTAGTTGCGCCCCAGTTGAGCCCAAGTTACATCCCAATTGCGCACCAGTTGCGCCCTAATTGCATCCTAATTACACCCTAGTTGCACCCTAGTTCCGCTCTAGATGCACCCTAGTTGCGCCCTAGGTACACCCTAGTTTCGCCCAAGTTGCGCCCTAGTTGCACCCTACTTGCGCCCTACTAGTGCTCTAATTGCACCCTTCTTGTGCCCTAGTTCCGCCCTAGTTGGGCCCTAGTTACACCCTAGTAGCACCCTACTTGCGGCCTAGTTGCACCCTACTTGCGCCCTACATGCGCCCTAGTTATGCCCTTCTCGCACCCTACTTTCGCCCTGATTGAGCCGAAGTTCCGTCCTAGTTGCGCCCCAGCTATATCCTACTTGCACCCTATGTGTGCCCTACTTGCACCCAACTTGCGCCCTTCTTGTGTTGTAGTGCACCCTAGTTCTGCCCTACTTGCCCCCTACTTGTTCCCAAGTTGCATCCTAGTTGCGCCCGAGTAGCCCCCTTGTTGCGCCCTAGTTGCGTCCTAGTTGTGCCCTAGTTGCGCCCTAGTTGCACCCTAGTTACACCCTCCTTGCGCCTTAGTTGCACCCTAGTTGCATCCTAGTTGCATCCTAATTGAGTCCCACTTGCACCCTATGTGCGCCCTACTTGCGCCCTAGTTGCGCCCCAGTTGCGTCATAGTTGAGTACGCATTACGCCCTACTTGCGCCCTAATTGCACCCTACTTTCACCCTAGTTGCACCCTAGTAGTACCCTACTTGCGCCCTAGTTGCGCCCCAGTTGCGTCATAGTTGAGTACGCATTACGCCCTACTTGCGCCCTAATTGCACCCTACTTTCACCCTAGTTGCACCCTAGTAGTACCCTACTTGGGCCCTAGTTGTGCCCAAGTTACGCCCTAGTTGTCCCTACTTGCGCCCTACTTGCGCTTTAGTTGCCCCCTATGTGCACCCTAGTTGCGCCCTACTTGCGTCCTACTTGTGTCCTAGTTGTGCCCTAGTTGTGCCCTACTTGCACCCTACTATTGCACTGTTTACGCCCTTCTTGCACCCTACATGCACACTAGTTGCACCCTTGTTTCAAACTAGTTGCACCCTACTTGCGCCCTACTTACGCCCTACTTACACCCTACTTGCACCCTAGTTATTCCCTAGTTGCGCTCAAGTTGCACCCTACTTGCGCCCTACTTCTTGTTAAAAAGTATCCCTGTCATGGATGCCGTTTTGCCGTTTACCTGGTTTGACCACTAGACAGTGGTTAGATGTCCAATCTGATTGCAGATTTGGACTCCTTGGATTTTGCCATGCGATGTTGATCTTTTAGTCGCTCGATTTGGTTGAGAATTCAGAGAGTTAGCCCTACTCAAAGTTCGGGTGGTGCGGCGGGTGGAATCTGGTATCCGTCCAGGGTGACGGGATACTCCACCGCTGGTGGTCCGTGTTCAGCTCCAACTGGCTCCGTAGACCCCAAGGCCCTAGAGGAAGCAACTAGGAAGGACCCCTGGACCAGGGTGAGCCGCCCTTTGACTTGTCAATCAAAGAAAGGCGCTCCGAGAGCCGTCGTCAGCTCATGTCGGAGACGACTCGCGTCGGCTGCAGCCAAAGGTGGCTCCACCAAGGGTTGCTTGGATGGGAGTAGCAGGGGCTACACTGCTCCGTTTTGGGCGTACTTAGATGCGTTGGGACGCTCAGATTCCAGGCTATAAGAATCTGATGTAATCTCACCAGAGTAACTAACCATTGACCGTTCTCAGCCAGTCTCAGTTTCCGCAATCTTCATTCTGCCAGACTTCTGCTCCCTTGGTGTTGTGGCGACCCAAAGCAGACACCTCCTATGGAAGTCTCTTTGCACTAAGAAGCCGTGCACACTTGTGGTGGATCAGAGCACGCCAGGAAAGAATTCTTGACAAAGGATTATGGGCCCACAGTCCTGACCTGCCTACCAAGACGTTCACGGCTTCCGCAACGCAGAGGAGTGTCGCTCCGGGCGACGTCGCCGTCGCACTTTAAGATTGTCCATCGTAGAAGTTCAACATGGCGCAGAAGCCGCAGTTCTCGCACATCCAAAAGTACATGGGTGGCCCTGGATTTGGGCTGTGGTGGTGGCATTTTGAGATCCACCTCGCGCACAAGGGACTGGTGGAGCTATGAAGGGCATGGAGGTTCAAGGTGCGAGAGCAATGGACGAGGCAAAGACGGCCTTCACGAAGACAAACACAGAGGCGCTGATGCTCCTATTGTCGGCACTGCATGAATCTCTGTGCGGCCACATCCACGGCTACGACCTGGCAGCTGACGCGTGAAAGAAGCTCTGCTCCATCCACCAATCAACATTCCTAGCCAACAAGATCTTCGCAATGAAGCGACTCTTGACGGTGAGGATCGAGGAGGGTGAGGACGTCATTTCCACCATGTAACAGATCAAGTACTTTACCTCACAATGCAACGATGTGGGGTGGAAGATTGACACAAAGATGCAGGTGATGGCACTCCTCATGGCTCTACTCGACATTTTGGGGTCCTCTCATCACCGTGCTGGGAGGTTGGGAGGAGGATAAACTCACATACGGCGCAGTCACCGAGTACATTCGGAACGAGGTGCATCGTTGTAGCGGTGGCGAGACCTCATCATCCTCAACTACCTTGGTCACCAAAACGTAGGGTAATAGTAGCAGCGGCAAGTGAGGCGGCAATAAGGGCGGCCGCAAGAAGGGCGCCAAGAGAGGTATGTGCCATAATTGTGGCAAGGAGGGCGGAGTGTCCGGAGGAGGTGCAGGCCGACGGCAAGGGTGCCAAAGGCAAGAAAGTGCTCCTCAATGGCACGAAGAACCACGACCTGAAGAATGCCAACCCGCGGTGCCTTGACTCAAGTGCGGAGGAGCATGCCCAAGTTGAGAAGGTGGGATTCATCAACTATACCAATTCTACAAAGTCCATGGTGGTCGCCAACGACAAGGTCGAACCTACAGCCGGCCAAGGTGATGTGGACGTGGAGGTGGTAGTTGGTGGTAAAAAGGTACAGCGCGTTATCCAAAATTTCCAACATGTCCCCGGCCTGGCAGACATTTTTAGTGTAAGCCTCTTGACTGAAAAGGGCTATGAAGTGCTCTTCCGCCGGAAAGGTGCAGTCATGCGGATGGACGGCGGCGGTAAGGTTGTGCTCGAGGAGAAGCGCGAGGGAGGCCTCTACATCATTGAGACCAAGGTCATCCCCTCAGCAAGAGACGCAGCAGACCCGCCAGCACGCATCATCAACCTTGCAAAAGGCGGGGGAGCATACCTGCAGCTGTAGCATTGGCTACTCAGGCACTCATCGCCCGCAGTCGTGTAGGAGATGGCATAGCGCGACATTGTTTGCGGCCTCAACATCACCAGTGCAGTAGACGCAACAGCAGATTCTGCAGAGCACAAGTGCAAGCCTTGCACCGTGGGCAAGGTGAAGTACAAGCCGTTTGAAGATAGATAACGGCAAGCCAAGAACCTGCTTGAATTCATACACAGCGATGTGTGCAGACTGAACAAAACGCTGTCCATTGGGGGCGCGCGATACTTTGTCCCCTTCATTGTCGATTGCAGTAGAAAACTCTATAACTACTTCATGAAGCGGAAGAGCGATGTGCTCAACCGGCTGAAGAATTATGACGGCAGGTACGTGGGCTCCGGAGGGTGGTTAAAGGAGTAGGGGATTGAGTGGCAGTCAACCACTCCATACACGCCTCAATCTAATGGTGTAGCAGAGCGTATGAACCAGATGCTGCTCACCATGGCACGGAAAATACTCATGGACGCTAAACTGCCACAAAGCCTGTGGGACAAGGCCGTAAGTACAGCGTGCAACATCACCAGCCTCACCTCAACGGTAGTGCTGAAGGGAAAGAGCGGATGGAAGACACCAAAGAGCGGATGGAAGACACCAGGCGTGGAGCTGGCGCAAACCAAGCGTGGTGCACCTGAAAGCGTTCGGGTACAAGGCGCACACGTTGGTTCAGGCCGTGCAAAGAAAAGACTCCAAACTGAGCCCGCGTGCAAAGGCATACGCATTTCTTGGGTACGAGAGTGCACTCAAGGCGTACCACCTCTTTGATCCACGGACGCAGGACGTCATCACCAGCCGCAACATCACGTTTGACGAGCAGTACACCTACTACAGCAGAAACAGCAACATCAATGTAGTGCACTCACCAAAGCAGGGGGAGCGGTTCCAACTCCTTGAGCGTGAGGAGGAGCCGGCGGATGCAGAGGTTGATGACGGGTTTTCGGAGGATGAAGGTGCTTGAGCACAGCAGGGCAGCGCAGCAGGTGCAGGTGCCACTGGAGCGCAAGATGCAGCAGCCAACGTGGGGGAGCCCGTGCCAAGGACAACGTTGCAGCAGAGCAACAGCGAGACCAGCAGCCAGCGTCGTCAAGGTCGCCGCGTCGCAGCCGGAGGCAGCAGAATGCAGCAAAGCGGTATGATGCAAGCACGAGCCGCTGGATCAGCATGGCGCAGTGCATGATGGCAACCGCAACGGGGAAGAAAACCGTGCAAGAGGCGCTTGCACAACCTGACAGGAAATAGTACGGCAAAGGAATAAAATCTGAACTTGCATCCCTTGCTGAGAACGGCACTTGGGAGTTGTTGGATTGGCCTGAGGGGGTGCAGGTGATCAGCTCTAAGTGGGTGGTCAAGGTGAAGCTCACCAAGGACAGTAAGGTGGAGAAGTACAAGGCGCGGCTAGTGGCAAAGGGCTACGCACAACAGAAAGGCGAACACTACAATGAGACGTTCGCACCCGTCGCCAAGTTCACAAGTATCTGGACGATCCTCGCGGTAGCAGCCGTAAAGGACATGGGGATCCACCAAATGGATGTCAAGACGGTATTCCTGAATGGCATCATTGAGAAGGAGATCTACCTTGAGGTGCCAGAGGCGGTGGATGCGCCGGAGGGCAAGGTGTGCAAGCTGCGGAAGGCCTTGTGCGGGCTAAAATAGGCGCCCAGGTGCTGTACCAACAGATGGACGGCTACATGATGGAGCTCGGCATCAAGCGCTTTGAGTCAGACCACAGCATGTCTCTGCGGCGCAGCGAGGAACTCCATCAGATTGTTGCACTCTACGTGGAAAATCTGATCCTGTGTTCATCAGATCTGGCGGCTTTTCAGCAGCTCACGGAGTAGCTGAGCAGCAGATTCAAGATGACGGACATGGGGGAGCTGGAGTACTACCTCGGGGTAAGCATCACGCGGAACCGGAGGGCACGCCTGCTTAAGCTGGGGCAGGCCAAGTACGTGGCCAAGGTCCTTAAGCGGTACGGCATGGAGGACTGCAAACCAGTGTACAGTCTGTTCTCCACAAGCTGTAAGCTAAGTGCGACTATGGCACCGCAAACTAGGAGGACATGGCAGAGGTGCCCTACCAATCTGTGGTGGGCAGCCTGATGTATGCCATGGTGGCAACTCGGCTGGACCTGGCCTACGCGGTGGATCAGGTGAGCAGGTATGTAGCCAACCTTGGGCCACTACACTAGCAGGCGACGAAGCACGTCCTCCGGTACTTGCAGGCAACGCGGCACATGCGCTTGGAGTACAATGAAAAGGGGAGGTCAGACCCCTTACAACTGGTCTGCTACACAGACGCGGACTACGCCGGTGATGTGAACAAGAGAAAGTCCATTTCTGGCTATGTGTTCTTCCTCGCAGGTGCAACGGTCTCGTGGTGCAGCAGGAAGCACGACTGCGTTGCCACCTCCATAATGGAGGCGGAGTACATTGCTCTGGCCGAGATTGCTGGGGGAGCTAGGCGTGCTGCAGCAAGAGCGTACGGTGGTCCAGGAGGACAACACTGGCTCCATCTTGCTGGCCAACAACCCAACTTAGTACATGAGGATGAAGCAAATCGACGTGCGCTACCACTACGTGCGCGACATGGTGGAGAAGGGACAGGTTGTGCTGTAGCATTGCACCATGAAGCACATGCTCGCAGATTGCTTGACCAAGGTGCAGCCCCAGGATTGGCACGTCATCAGCCTTACAGGGCTTGGGTTGACAAGCTGTGAAGGGATTGAAGGCGCAGGAGCGGACGATTAAGAGTGAGAATGAGGTATCTCGCATGGAAGGTGCAAGGGGGAGATTGTTAAAAAGTGCCCTCGCCATGGATGCCGTTTTGCCATTTACCTGGTTCGACCATCAGAGAGTGGTTGGATTTCCAATCCAATTGTAGATTTGGACTTCTTGTATTTTTCCATACGATTTCAAGCTTTTAGTTGCTCAATTTGGTTGAGAATTCAGAAAGTTAGCCCTATCCAAAGTTCGGGTGGTGCGGCGGGTGGAATCTGGTATCCGTCCGGGGTGACGGGATACTCCACCACCGGTGGTCCGTGTTCAGCTCCAAATGGCTCCATAGACCCCAAGGCCCTAGAGGAAGCAACCAGGGAGGTACCCTGGACCAGGGAAAGCCGCCCTTTGACTTTTCAATCAAAGAAAGGCGCTTCGAGAGCCGTCGCCGGCTCATGTTGGAGACGACTCGCGTCGGCGGCAGCCAAAGGCGGCTCCACCAAGGGTTGCTTGGATGGGCATAGCAGGGGCTATACTCCTCCGCTTTGGGCGTGCTTGGATGCGTTGGGACGCTCAGATTCCAGGCTATAAGAAGTTGATGCATTTTTTCATACTTCTACTCCCTTGGTGTTGTGGCGACCCAAAGCACACACCTCCTTTGGAAGTCTCTTTGCACTAAGAAGTCATGCACACTTGTGGTGGATCAGAGCAAGCCAGCAAAGACTTCCTGACACTTCTTCCCTGCTTGCACTCTACTTGCACCCTAGTTGTGCCCTAGTTGTTTCCTAGTTGTGCCCTGCTTGCACCCTAGTCACGTCCTAGTTGCGCCTTAGTTGTGTCCTAGTTATGCCCTACTTGTGCATTACTTCCGCCCTACTTGCATCCTACTTGTACCCTCGTTGCACCCTAGTTTACTCTAGTTTCATCCTAGTTGTCTCCTACTTGCGCCCTAGCTGCGCCCTAATTGTACCCTAGTTGCGTCTTAGTTATGTCCTACTTGCGCCCTACTTGCGTCCTACTAGCACCCTAGTTACACCCTAGTTGGACCTTAGTTGTGCTTTACTTCAGCCCTACTTGCATCCTACTTGCACCCTAGTTGTACCCCAGTTGACCTCTAGTTGCGCCTTAGTTCCACCCTATTTACGCCCTAGTTGCACCCTAGTTGTGCCCTAGTTGTGACTTACTTGCACTCTACTTATGCCCTACTTGTACCATAGTTACGTCCTAGTTATGCCCTAGTTGCACCCCAGTTGCACCCTGCATACGCCCTACTTGTGCCCTACTTGCACCCTAGTTGTGCCCTTGTTTTGCCCTACTTGCATCCTACTTTCTTCCTCTTTGCGACATAGTTGCGGCCTAGTTGCACCCTAGTTCCGCCCTGATTGCACCCTAGTTGCGCCCTACTTGCACCCCACTTGTGCCCTAGTCACGCCCTAGTTTGTCAGAGATATTTACTATCTGACCTCGATTCTTCTTCCGGAAGGGTTCCGGATAATCCGAGAAGAGGTCAAGAACATCTCTTGCAAGAGAGAATAAACATACGGTCTAACGGTTCTCTACAAACCATTTTTTACCTAAGTGACGAAGAGTCACTCGCGTCCGACTAGCGAAGAAGCAATTGCACTAAGTTCTGGCTTGTCCTGTTGTATACATGGAGGATGTTCATTCCTTCCAAAATTCAGCCAGAGCAGTTCTTCCCATCCTGTTCTCCTTTGGTTTTGCGGATTTGCCGATGTCTCCTCGCTCTGCTCGCACTTCGCCCAGCTTGAAGTTCTTCGCTCTGATGCCCTCGCTCCTTCGCTCAGTAATTGCCGACCCATCATTCTTCTCGCTCTCACTTTCTTTCATCAACTTCTGTCTATCTCGCATCTTCAGTACCTCAAGCTCTGCAACTAACTCCTCGGAACAGGCCGTGCCCTTATGCTTCAGACATCGTGCTAACGCACTTTTTCATGTTCTGTTGCTTNCCCATCATTCTTCTCGCTCTCACTTTCTTTCATCAACTTCTGTCTATCTCGCATCTTCAGTACCTCAAGCTCTGCAACTAACTCCTCGGAACAGGTCGTGCCCTTATGCTTCAGACATCGTGCTAACGCACTTTTTCATGTTCTGTTGCTTCTCTCTACTTCTGCTTTTGTCGTTCCCACTTTTGCATTCTTCTGACATAGTTGAACTCTAGTTGGGCCCTACTTGCATCCTACTTGCACCCTAGTTGAGCCCTACTTGAGCTCTATTTGCACCCTACTTGCACCCTTGTTGCACTCTAGTTACACCCTACTTGCGCCCTACTTGTGTCCTATTTGTGCCATAACTACACCCTAGTTGCACCCTAGTTACGTGCTTGTTGCACCCTACTTGAGCCCTACTTGCGCCCTCCGTGTGCCATAGTTGCATCCTCGTTCTGCCATATTTGTGTTCTACTTTCGTCCTATTTGTGGCCTACTTCCACCCTACAGGTGTACTGGTTGTGCTCTAGTTGCGCCCTCGTCGCGCCTTAGTTTCACCCTAGTTGCATCCTACATGTACCCTTCTTGCACCCTTTTGGCCCCCTAGTTACACTAGAGTTGCGCCCTAATTGCACCCTACTTGAACCCTAGTTGCACCCTACTTCTGCCCTAGTTGCAAACTACTTGCGCCCTACCTATGCCCTACTTGTGCCCTACTTGCATCCTAGTTGCACCCTAGTTGCGCCCTAGTTGCGCCCTACGTGCACCCTACTAGCGCCCTACTTGTGTCCTACTTGTGCCCTATTTATGCCCTATTTGCGTCCTAGTTTCGTCCAAGTTCCTAGACACTCGTACCCTACTTGTTCCCTTGTTGTGTCCTAGTTTAACCCTACTTGCACGCAAGTTGTGCCCTCATTGTGCCATCTTGTGCCCAACTTGCGCCCTAGTTGTACCCTAGTTGGGTCCTAGTTGCGCCCTAGTTGTGCCCTTGTTGCACCCTAGTTGCACCCTAGTTGTTCCCTAGTTGCGCCCACGTTGTCCTCGTTGTGCCCTAGTTATGCCCTAGTTATGCCCTAGTTGCGCCCTTCTTGCGCCCTAGTTGCGCACTAGTTGCGCCCTAGTTGTGTCCTACTTGTGCCCCACTTACGCCCTACTTGCATCCTACTTGCGTCCTACTTGCGCCCTTATTGCGCCCTAGTTGCGCACTAGTTGTGCCCTAGTTGTGCCCTAGTTCTGCCCTACTTGCACCCTACTTTGGCCCTAGTTGTGTCTTACTTGCTCCCTAGTTGTGCCCTCGTTCCTCCTTATTTGCACCCTACTTGCCGCGTACTTGCGCATTAGGTGTGCCCGAGTTGCACCCTAGTTGCGCCCTGGTTATGCCCTACTTGCACCCTACTTGCGCCCCAGTTACACCCTCCTTACGCCCTACTTGCGCCCTACTTGCACCCTACGTGTGCCTTCCATGCGCCCTAGTTGCGCCCTAGTTGCACCGTAGTTACATCCTAGTTGCACCCTAGTGGGGCCCTACTTGCAACCTAGTTGCGCCCTAGTTGCACCCTAGTTGTGCCCTACTTTTGACCTACTTCCACCCTAGCTGTGCCCTAGTTGCGCCCTACTTGTGCCTCTATTGGGCACTAGCTACACCCTAGTTGGGCCATACTTGCGCCTTTGTTGCACCTTGCTTGCGCCCTACTTGCATCCATCTTGCGCCCTAGTAGTACCCTACTTGCTCCCTAGTTACGCCTCACATGTACACTAGCTATGCCCTAGTTGTACCCCATGTGCACCGTAGTTGTGTGGTACTAGCGCCCTATGTGCGACCTAGTTATACCCTAGTTACGCTCTAGTTGCGCCCTAGTTTCGCCTTCGTTGCCTCCTAGTTGCACCTCAGTTTGCTACTAGCCGCCTCCTACTTCGGCCGTAGTTGTGCCCTAGTTTCTCCGTGGTTGTGCGCTAGTTTTTCTCTAGTTGTGCCCTATTTGCGTCCTTGCTGTGCCCGAGTTGCGCCCCAGTGATGCCCCAAGTGTGCCCCAGTTGCGCTCTTATTGCACCCCAATTGCGCCCCATGTGTGCCCCTGTTTCGCCCTTGTTGCGCCCTAGTTGCGTCTCAGTGTCGGCCGACCCAGAATCAAGAAAACGCCTCCATATGTACGTCGCATACACATGTGGACATGGATGACCCAAGTCTCGCTCGAACAATCCATGGCACGCGCCCTCAAGCATACGACGTATAGTCTCCGTAAGTACCTCAAGAGAGTCTTTAAGAATCAGGGGCCGGAATTCGGGCCGACCCACAATCAAGAAAAGTCATCCATATGCACACACACCCCTATGGATATCTGTGACCCAAATTGTGCTTGAAAACTTCATGGCACACGCCCTGGAGAATACGATGTAAGGTCTCTTTGAGCGCCTTTCGAGAGTCTCTGCGACCCTGGACCATCTCAAAAACCAACGAGAAGAAAAAAAGTCTTTGAGACTAAGGGGCTGGAATTCGGGCCGACCCAAAATCGAGAAAACTCATCAATACGCACGTTGCACGCCCCTATGGACATTGATGACCAAAGTCCTCCTCCAAAAAATCCATAGCACGTGCCCTGGAGCATACGACGTAGGGTTCATAGCAACGTTGTTTTCTTATCCTTCAATGCCGGCTCTTCCTATCATTGTCAAGAAGAATGAACCATGTATTGGATTGTTCACCCACAAATACAGAACGTGAGCTGGGTTTAGACCGTTGTAAGACAGGTTAGTTTTACCCTACTGATGATCTGGTACCACAACAACAATTCAACTTGCGCCCTACATGCACCCTAGTTACGCCCTTTTTTTGCCCTTACTTGCACCCTACTTGTGTCCTACTTGCATCCTAGTTGCACCCTAGTTGCGCCATACTTACAACCTACTTGCGTCCAAGTTGTGTACTACTTGTGCCCAACGTGTGCCCCAGTTACTCCCTCCTTGCACTCTAGTTGCACCCTACTTGTACCCTACTTGCGCCCTAGTTGTGCCCTAATTTCACTCGAGTTGTATCCTAGTTGCGTGCTAGTTGCGTCCTACTTGCGCCCTTCTTGTGCCCTACTTTCATCCTAGTTACGTCCTATTTCTGCCCTAGTTGCACCCTAGGTGTGCCCTTCTTGTGCCCTGCTTGCACCCAAGTTGCGCTCTATCTACACCCTAGTTGCGTCCCAGTTGCGCCCTACTTGCGCCGTACTTGCACCCTTCTTTTGTCCTAGTTCATCCTAGTTTGCTTTACTTGTGCCCTTCTTTTGCCCTTCTTCCGCCTTACTTGTGTCCTACTTACACCCTAAATGCGTCCTAAATATACCCTAATTGTAACCTATCTGCACCCTACTTGCACCCTACTTTTGCCCTATTTGTGCCCTAGTTCCACCCTACTTGTGCCCTACTTCCACCCTACTTGCGCTGTAGTTGTGACCTACTTCTGCCCTAGTTGTACTCTAGTTCCACCCTACTTGTACCCTACTTGTACCCTACTTGTGCCCTAGTTGCACCACACGTAGGGTGAAACTAGGGTGCAATGCACCCTAGTTTCACCCTACGTGCGCCCTACTTGCGCCCTACATACACCCTACTTTTGCCCTAGTTGTGCCCTAGTTGTGCCCTACTTGCGTCCCAGATCCACACCACTTGTGCCCTACTTAAGCCCTTGTTACACCCTAATTTCCCCCTAGTTTCACCCTGGATACACCCTCGTTGCACCCTTCTTGTATCCTACTTGCGTTCTAGTTGCGCCCTAGTTGCGACCGCATTGCAACCTGGTTGCGCCCTAGCTGCGCCCTACTTACGCCCTACTTGTACCCTGGTTGCGCACTAATTGGGTCCTAGTTGTGCCCTAGTTGCGCCATAGTTTCGGGCTAGTTGTGCCCTAGTTGTACCCTCGTTGCGCCCTAGTTGCACCCTACTTACGCCCTACTTACACCCTAGTTGCGCCCTAGCTTTTTCCCTAGTTGCGCCCTAGTTACCCTCTAATTGTGCTCTACTTGCGTGTTATTTGCACCCTGGATGCGCCTTTGATACTCCCTACTTGCGTCATTCTTGGGTCTTATATCCACCCTAAATGCGCCCTAGTTGCGCCATAGTTGTGCCCTACATGCGACTTAGTTGCGCCCTACTTGCACCCTACTTGTGCCCTACTTTTGCCCTAGTTGCGTCCTACTTGCACCCTACTTGCGCCCTACTTGTGTCCTACTTCTGCCCAAATTGCCCCCTGTTTGCACCCTAGTTGTGCCCTACTTGCACCCTACTTGCCCTCTACTTACACCCTACCTACGCCATAGTTGCACCCTAGTTGCGTCCTAGTTGCACCCCACTTGCGGCCTACTTGCACCCTAGTTGCGCCTTACTTGCGCCCTAGTTGCGCCCACCTTGTGCCTCAGTTGGACACTAGATACTCTGTAGTTGCATCCTACCTACGCCCTAGTTATGCCCATCTTGAGCCCTACTTGCGACCTAGTTGTGCCCTAGTTGTGCCCTAGTTGTGGCCTAGTTGCACCCTAGTTGAGCCCTACTTGTGCTCTAGTTGCGCCCTAGTTGCACCTCATTTGAGCACTAGCTGCACCATAGTTCCCGTGTACTTATGCCCTAGTTGCTCCCTAGTTGTTTGCTGTTTGCTTCCTAGTTCTGCCCTAGTTGTGCCATAGTTGTCCCCTAGCTGCGCCCTAGTTGAGCCCAAGTTACGTCCTAGTTGCGTACCAGTTGTGCCCTAATTGCATCCCAACTACACCCCAGTTGCATCCTAGTTCCACTCCAGATGCACCCTAGTTGCGCCCTAAGTGCACCCTAGTTTTGCCTGAGTTGCGTCCTAGTTGCACCCTTCTTGTGTCCTACTAGTGCCCTAATTGTGTCCTTCTTGTGCCCTAGTTCCGCCCTAGTTGGGCCCTAGTTACACCCTAGTGGCACCCTACTTGCGGCCTAGTTGCACCCTACTTGCACCCTACATGCGCCCTAGTTACGCCCTACTTGCACCCTTCTTGCACGCTGATTGCGCCAAAGTTGTGTCCTAGTTGCGCCCAAGTTATGTCCTACTTGCGCCCTACTTGTGCCCTACTTGTGCCCGACTTGCGCCCTTCTTGTGTCGTAGTGCACCCTATTTGCGCCCTACTTGTGCCCTACTTCTGCCCTAGTTGCATCCAACTTGCGCCCCAGTAGCCCCATTGCTACGTCCTAGTTGCGTCCTAGTTGCGCCCTAGTTGCGCCCTAGTTGCATCCTAGTTGCTCCCTACTTACGCCCTAGTTGCACCCTAGATGCGTCGTACTTGAGTCCCAATTCCACCCTATGTGCGCCCTACTTGTGTCCTAGTTGCACCCTAGTTGCGTCATAGTTGAGCCTGCGTTACGCCCTACTTGTGCCCTACTTGCGCCCTAGTTGCACCCTAGATGCGTCGTACTTGAGTCCCAATTCCACCCTATGTGCGCCCTACTTGTGTCCTAGTTGCACCCTAGTTGCGTCATAGTTGAGCCTGCGTTACGCCCTACTTGTGTCCTAATTGCGCCCTACTTGCGCCCTAGTTGCACCCTAGTAGCGCCCTAGTTGGACCCTAGTTGTGCCCTAGGTGTGCCCTAGTTTTACCCTAATTGCACCCTACTTCCACTATGTTTGCCCCCTATTTGCACCCTAGATATGCCCTACTTATGCCCTACTTGTGTCCTAGTTGCGCCCTAGTTACGTCCTACTTGCTCCCTGATTGTGCACTGTTTACGCCCTTCTTGCGCCCTACTTGCGCACTAGTTGTGCCCTTGTTTCACCCTAGTTGCACCCTACTTGCGCCCTACATACGCCCTACTTACACCCTACTTGCACCCTAGTTATTCCCTAGTTGCACTCAAGTTGCACCCTAGTTGCGCCCTACTTCCTCTTAAAAAGTGCCCCTGCCATGGATACCGTTTTGTCGTTTCCTCGTTCGACCAGTAGAGAGTGGTTGGATGTCCAATCTGATTGCAGATTTGGACTCCTTGAATTTTACCATGCGATTTTGAGCTTTTAGCTGCTCGATCTGGCTGAAAATTCAGAAAGTTAACCCTACCCAAAACTCGGGTGGTGCAGCGGGTGGAATCTGGTATCCCTCCAGGGTGGCGGGATACTCCACCGCTGGTGGTCCATGTTGAGCTCCAACTGGCTCCATAGACCCCAAGGCCCTAGAGGAAGCAACCAAGGAGGTCCCCTGGACCAGGGTGAGCCGCCCTTTGACTTGTCAATCAAAGAAAGGTGCTCCGAGAGCCGTCGTCGGCTCATGTCGGAGACGACTCGCGTCGGCTGCAGCCAAAGGCGGCTCCACCAAGGGTTGCTTGGATGGGCGTAGCAGGGGCTTTACTGCTCCGTTTTGGGCGTGCTTGGATGCGTTGGGACACTCAGATCACATGCTCTACAAATCTGATGCAATCTAACCATAACCATTAATGGTCCTCAGCCTTTCTCAGTATCCGCGATCCACATTTTGCCAGACCTTTGTTCCCTTGGCGGTGGCGACCCAAAGCACACACCTCCCTTGGAAGTCTCTTTGCACTAAGAAGTCGTGCATACTTGTGGTGGATCAGAGAACGCCAGGAAACAATTCATGACAAAGGGTTATGGGCTAACAGCCCTGACCTGCCTACCAAGTTGTTCACGGCTTCCGGAACGCACGGGAGTGTCAGTCCTGGTGACGTCGCCATCGCACTTTGAGACTGTCCATTACAAAAGTTCAACATGGCGCACAAGCCGGAGTCCTCGCCCATCCAAAACTACATCGGTGGCCCTGGATTTGGGCTGTGAGGATGGCGTTTTGAGATCCACCTTGCGCACAAGGGACTGGTCGAGCTTATGAAGGGCACGGAGGTTCAAGGTGCGGCCGCAACGGACAAGGAGAAGAAGGCCTTCGCGAAGAGGAACATGGAGGCGCTGATGCTCCTATTGTCCGCACTGCATGAATCTCAATGGGGATACATACACGTCTACAACCTGGCAGATGACACGTGGAAGAATTTCTGCTCCATCCACCAATCAACATCCCTAGCGAACAAGATCTTCGCAATGAAGCAACTCTTGACGGTAAGGATCGAGGAAGGTGAGGACGTCATTTCCGCCATGCAATAGATCGAGTCTCTGGCCTCATAATGCAATGATGTGGGGTGGAAGGTCAACACAAAGATGTAGGCGACGGCAATCCTCATGGCTCTACCTGACAGTTGGGGTCCTCTCATCTCCGTGCTAGGAGGTTGGGAGGAGGATAAATTCACCTACGGCGGAGTCGCCGAGTACATCCGCATTGAGGTGCACCGTCGCAGCGGTGGCGAGACCTCGTCATCCTCAACTGCTCTGGTCACCAAAATGCAGGGTGGCAGCAGCAGCGGCAAGTGAGGCGGCGGTAATGGCGGCGGCAAGAAGGGCACCAAGAGAGGTGTGTGCCATGATTGTGGCAAGGAGGGCCATTGGGCCAAGGAGTGTCCGGAGGAGGCACAGGCCCACGGCAAGGGTGTCAAAGGTAAGAAGACGCTCCTCACTGGCACAAAGAACCACGATCTGAGGGGTACCAACCTGCGGTGCCTTGACTTAGGTATGGAGGAGCATACCTGAGGTAGGGTTCATCAACTACACCAAGTCTGTAAAGTCCATGGTGGCCGCCAACGACAAGGTCAGACCTGCGGCCGGCCAAAGTGATATGGACATGGAGGTGGTGGTTGGTGGTGAAATGGTGCAGTGTGTTATCCAAAACATGTAACATGTCCCCGGTCTGGCTGACATTTTTAGTGTAAGCCACTTGACAGACAAGGGCTATGAAGTACTCTTCCATAGGAAAGGTGAAGTCGTGCGGATGGACGGCGGCGGCGAGGTTATGCTCGAGGCAAAGCGAGAGGGAGGCCTCTAAATTGTTGAAATCAAGGTCATCCCCTCGACAACAGACGCAATAGACCCACCAGCACATGTCGTCAACCTTGCAAAAGGCGGGGGAGAAGACCTGCAACTGGGGCACTCATCGCCTGCAGACGTGCAGGAGATGGTGAAGCGTGACAGGGTTTGCGGCCTCAACATCACCAGTGCAGCAGACGCAGCAGCACATTCCGCAGAACACAAGTGCGAGCTTTGCATCGTGGGCAAGTTGAAGCCCAAGCCCTTTGAAGACGGACAAGGGTGGGCCGAGAACCTGCTTGAAGTCATGCACAGTGATGTTTGCGGACCGATCGAAACGCCGTTCATTGGGGGCGCGCGATGCTTTGTCACCTTCATCGCCGATTGCAGCACAAAACTCTATGTCTACTTCATGAAGCGGAAGTGCGATGTCCTGGACCGGCTGGGTACGAGAGTGCGCTTAAGGCGTACCGCCTCTTTGATCCACGGACGTAGGACATCATCACCAGCCGCAACGTCACGGTTGATGAGCAGCACAGACACTGCAGCAGCAACAACATCATCGACGCAGCGCACTCACCAAAGTAATGGGAGTGGTTCCAACTCCTTCATCGTGAAGAGGAACCAGCGGCTGCAGAGGTTGATGACGAGTATTTAGAGGATGACGGTGCTGGAGCGCAGCAGGGCAGCGCAGCAGGTGCAGGTGCCACTAGAGCGCAGGACCTAGCAGCCAAAGCGGGGGAGCCCTTGGCCGAGGACAAAGTTGGACTAGAGCAGTAGCAGAACCAGCAGCCAGCGTTGCCAAGGTTGCCGCGTCTCAGCTGGAGGCAGCGGAATGCAGCAAAGCGGTATGAAGAAAGTGCGAGCCGCTGGGTCGTCATAGCGCGGTGCATGATGGCAGCTACAATGGAGCCCACAACCGTGCAAGAGGCACTTGCACGACCTGACAGCCAGTAGTGGGGCAAAGCAATAAATCTGAACTTGCGTCCCTTGCTGAGAACGGCACTTGGGAGTTGGTGGATTGGCCTGAGGGGGCAAAGGTGATCAGCACTAAGTGGGTGTTCAAGGTGAAGCTCACCAAGGACAGTAAGGTGGAGAAGTACAAGGTGTGGCCAGTGGCAAAGGGGTACGCGCAGCAGAAAGGCAAACAATATTATGAGACGTTTGCGCCCATCGCCAAGTTCACAAGCATCCGCACAATCCTCCTGGTAGCAGCCGCAAAGGACATAGAGATCCACCAAATGGATGTCAAAATGGCGTTCCTGAACGACATCATTGACAAAGAGATCTACCTTGAGGTGCCAAAGGGGGTGGATGCGCCGGAGAGCAAGGTGTGCAAGTTGCGGAAGGCCTTGTACGGGCTAAAGCAGGCGCCCAGGTGCTGGTACCAACAGATGGACTGCTACATTGCGGAGCTCGGTTTCAAGCGCTGTGAGTCAGACCACAGCGTGTATGTTTGGCACAGCAAGGGACTCCATCATATTGTCCCAATCTACGTGGACGATCTGATCCTGTGTTCATCGGATCTGGCAGCTTTGCAACAGCTCAAGGAGCAACTGAGCAGCAGATTCAAGATGACGGACATGGGGGAGCTGGAGTACTACCTCGGGGTGAGCATCACGCGAAACCGGAGGGCTCGCACGCTTTGGTTGGGGCAGGCCAAGTACGTGGCCGGGTTCCTGAAGCAATACGGCATGGAGGACTGCAATCCACTGGGCAGTCCATTCTCAACAAGTTGTGAGCTAAGTGCGGCTATATTGCCGCAAACTAAAGAGGAGGAGGAGGACATGGTGGAGATTCCCTACCAATCTGTGGTGGGTAGCCTGATGTATGCCATGGTGGCAACTCGGCCGGACCTGACCTATGCGGTGGGTCAGGTGAGTAGGTATGTGGCCAACCCTGGGCCACTCCACTGGCAGGCGGCAAAGCACATCCTCCGGTACTTGTAGGCAATGCTGCACGCGCGCTTGAAGTACAATAGAAAGGGGAGGTCAGACCCCTTGCAGCTGGTCTGCTACACTGACGCGGACTACGCCGGTGATGTGGACAAGAGAAATTTCACTTCTGGCTATGTGTTCTTCCTCGCAGGTGCAGCAGTCTCATGGTGCAGCAGGAAGTAGGACTATGTTGCCACCTCCACAGTGGAGGCGGAGTACATCGCTCTGGCCAAGGCCGTCAAGGAAGCGGTGTGGCTTCCTAGATTACTGGGAGAGCTGGGCGTGCCGCAGCAGGAGCCTATGATGGTCTAGGAGGACAACACTGGCTCCATTTTACTGACCAACAACCTGACCCAGCACAGGAGGACGAAGCATATTGATGTGCGCTACCACTACACGCGCGACATGGTGGAGAAGGGACAGGTTGTGTTGCAGCATTGCAGCACGAATCACATGCTCGCAGATTCCTAGGATGACCAAGGCGCAGCCCCAGGAATGGCACGTCATCAGCCTTGCAGGGCTTGGGTTGAAAATCTGTGAAGGTCTTGAAGGCGTAGGAGCAGACGAGTAAGATTGATCATGAGGTATCCGTCATGGAAGGTGCAAGGGGGAGATTGTTAAAAAGTGCCCTCGCCATGGATGCCGTTTTACCGTTTACCTGGTTCGACCACTAGAGAGTGCTTGGATGTCCAATATGATTGCAGATTTGGAATTTAGATTTTTCCATGCAATTTTGAGCTTTTAGTTGCTCCATTTGGTTGAGAATTCAGAGAGTTAACCCTACCCAAAACTCGGATGGTGCGGCGGGTGGAATCTGGTATCCGTCCAGAGTGACGGGATACTCCACCGCTGGTGGTCCATGTTGAGCTCCAACTGGCTCCATAGACCCCAAGGCCCTAGAGGAAGCAACTAGGGAGGTCCCCTGGACCAGGGCGAGCCGTCATTTGACTTTTCAATCAAAGAAAGGCGCTCCGAGAGCCGTCATCGGCTCATGTCGGAGACAACTCGTGTCGGCGGCAGCCAAAGGCGGATCCACCAAGGGTTGCTTGGATGGGTGTAGCAGGGGCTAGACTGCTCCATTTTGGGCATGCTTGGATGCGTTGGAAAGCTCAGATCACAGGCTACATTAATTTGATTTAATTTTACCAAAATAAGTAAACATAAACTGTTTTCAGACTTTCTCAGTTTCCGTAATCTGCATTTTGCCAGACTTTTGCTCCCTTAGTGTTGTGGCGACCCAAAGCACACACCTCCCTTGGAATTCTCTTTGCACTAAGAAGTCGTGCACATCTGTGGTGGATACGAGAACATGGGGAAAGCATTCCTGAAACTTTTGTCTTGTTTGTGCTCTACTTGCGCCCTAGTTGCGCCCTGGTTGTGTCCTAGTTGCGCCATGCTTGCACCCTACTCACGTCCTAGTTGTGCCTTAATTGCACCCTAGTTACGCCCTACTTGTGCATTACTTGTGCTCTACTTGAATCCTACTTGCAACCTCATTGCACCCTATTTTACACTACTTTTTCCCTAGTTGTCTCCTACTTGCACCCTAGCTACCCCGTACTTGTGCCCTAGTTGCGTCTTAGTTGTGTCCTACTTGCGCCCTACTTGCGTCCTACTAGCATCCTAGTTGCACCCTGGTTGCACCCTAGTTGTGCTTTACTTCGGCCTTACTTGCATCCTACTTACACCCTAGTTGTGCCCTAGTTGAGCTCTAGTTGCACCCTAGTTCCACCCTAGTTGCGCCCTAGTTGCACCCTAGTTATGTCCTAGTTGTGACTTACTTGCATCCTACTTACACCCTACTTGTACCATAGTTGCATCCTAGTTGTGCCCTAATCCCAATCCAGTTGCACCCTGCATACGCCCTACTAATGCCCTACTTGCGCCCTAATTTCGCCCTAGTTTTACCCTACTTGCATCCTACTTTCTTCATGTTTCGTGCCATAATTGTGTCCTAGCTACACCCTAGTTGCGCCCAAATTACAGCGTAGATGCGTCCTACTTTCACTCCACTTGCGCCCTAGTTATGCCCTAGTTGAACTCTAGTTGGGCCCTACTTGCATCCTACTTGCACCCTAGTTGAGCCATACTTGAGCTCTATTTGTACCCTACTTGTGCCCTCACTGTCCCCTAGTTGCACCCTATTTGCGCCCTACTTGCGCCCTATTTGTGTCCTAATTGCACCCTAGTTGCACCCTAATTATGTGCTTGTTGCACCCTACTTGTGCCCTACTTGCGCCCTCCTTGTACCCTAGTTACGTCCTAGTTCTGCAATATTTACGTCCTACTTGCGTCCTATTTATGTCCTACTTCCGCCCTACATGTGTACTGGTTGTGCTATAGCTGCGTCCTCGTCGCGCCGTCGTTTCGCCCTAGTTGCATCCTACATGCGCCCTTCTAGCGCCCTTTTGGCGCTCTAGATACATTGTCTTTGCGCCCTACTTGCACCCTACTTGCGCTGTTGTTGCACCCTACTCCTGCCCTAGTTGCAAACTACTCGCACCCTACTTGCGCCCTACTTGTGCCCCACTTGCATCCTAGTTGCGCCCAAGTTGCGCCCTAGTTGCGCCCTACGTGCACCCTACTAGCGACCTACTTGTGTCCTAGTTTTGCCCTTTTTGTGCCCTGGTTATGTCCTAGTTGCACCCAAGTTCCTAGATACTCACACCCTACTTGTGCCCTTGTTGCGTCCTAGTTTAGACCTAGTTGGATGCTAGTTATGCCCTCGTTGTACCAGCTTGCGTCCTACTTGCGCCCTTGTTGTGGCCTAGTTGCGCCCTAGTTGTGCCCTTGTTGCACCCTAGTTGCGCCCTAGTTGTGCCCTAGTTGTGCCCTAGTTGCCCTAGTTGTGCACTACTTATGCCCTAGTTGTGCCCTAGTTGCGCCCTTCTTGCGCCCTAGTTGCGCCCTAGTTGCACCCTAGTTGTGCCCTAGTTGCACCCCACTTGCACCCTACTTGCATCCTAATAGCGTCCTACTTGTGCCCTTGTTGCACCCTAGTTGTGCCCTAGTTGTGCCCTAGTTCTGCCCTACTTTCACCCTACTTTGGCCCTAGTTATGTCTTACTTGCGCCCTAGTTGTGCCCTCATTCCTCCCTACTTGCGCCCTACTTGCGCCCTACTTGCGCATTAGTTACGCCTGAGTTGCACCCTAGTTGTGCCCTGGTTATGCCCCACTTGCACCCTACTTGCGCCCTAGTTGCGCCCTCCTTACACCCTACTTGCACCCTACTTGCGCCATACTTGCGCCTTCCATGCGCCCTAGTTGCGCCCTAGTTGCACCCTAGTTGCACCCTAGTTGCATCCTAGTTGCGCCCTAGTGGCGCCCTACTTCCACCCTAGTTGCACCCTAGTTGTGCCCTACTTCTGACCTACTTCCACCCTAGCTGTGCCCTAGTTGCGCCCTCCTTGCGCCTCTGTTCGGCACTAGCTACACCCTAGTTGGGCCATACTTGCACCTTAGTTGCACCTTACTTGGGCCTAACTTGCGGCCATCTTGTGCCCTAGTAGTACCCTAGTTGCTCCCTAGTGATGCCTCATATGTACACTAGCTATGCCCTACTTGTACCCCATGTACACCCTAGTTGCATCGTACTTGCGCCCTAGTTATGCCCTAGTTACGCCTTAGTTACGCTCTAGTTGCGCCCTAGTTGCGCCTTAGTTGCGTCCTAGTTGCACCTCAGTTTGCTACTAGCTACGCCCTACTTCCACCGTAGTTGTGTCCTAGTTTCTTCGTGGTTGTGCGCTAGTTCTTCCCTTAGTTATGCCCTACTTGCGCCCTTGCTGTGTCCAAGTTGCGCCCCAGTGGTGCCCCAATTGTGCCCCAGTTGCGCCCTAGTTGTGCCCCAATTGCACCCCATGTGCGCCCTTGTTGCGCCCCAGTTGCGCCCTAGTTGCGTCTCAGTGTCGGCCGACCCAGAATCAAGAAAACGCCTCCATATGTGTGTCACATACACATGTGGACATGGATGAGCCAAGTCTCACTGGAACAATCCATGGCACGCCCCCTCAAGCGTACGACGTATAGTCTCTGTGAGAACCTTGAGAGAGTCTCTAGGAATCAGGGGCCGGAATTCAGGCCGACCCAAAATCGAGAAAAGTCATCCATGTGCACGTCGCACGCCCCTATGGACATCGGTGACCCAAGTCGCGCTCAAAAACTTTATGGAACGCGCCCTGGAGAATATGACGTAGGGTCTCCGAGAGCGCCTCTCGAGAGTCTCTGAGACCCTGGACCATCTCAAAAACCAACAACAAGAAAAAATTCATTCTCTGAGACTAAGGGGCTGGAATTTGGGCCGACACGAAATCAAGAAAACTCATCAATACGCACGTTGCACGCCCCTACAAACATCGATGACCAAAGTCCTGCTCCAAAAAACATGTGGCACGTGCCCTGGAGCATACGACGTAGGGTTGATAGCAATGTTGTTTTCTTATCCTTCAATGCCGGCTCTTCCTATCATTGTGAAGAGGAATTCACCATGTAGTGGATTGTTCACCCACCAATAGGGAACGTGAGCTGGGTTTAGACCTTCGTGAGACAGGTTAGTTTTACCCTACTGATGATCTGGTTCTGCAACAGCAATTCAACTTAGTACGAGAGGAACCGTTGATTCACATAGTTGGTAATTGCGCTTGGCTGAAAAGTCAGTGGCGCAAGGCTACCATGTGTAGGATCATGACTGACCGCCTCTCAGTCAGAATCCATGCTAGAAGTAGCACATCTTACCTCCCCGGATATTACCCGACTCAAAACAGGGATGCCTGTGCACCTCCGAGAGCATATGTTGCCATTCGTCTGGACCAAATCCGAATGTTCAGGGAGATGAATCATTTGCAGAAGACTTAAACCAGGACAGTGTACTGTAAGTGGCAGAGTAGCCTTGTTGCTACGATTTAGTGAGTTTCAGCCTCTGTTCTACCGATTTGTTCCTCTAGAAAGTTCTCTCCCATCCCCTCCCCTCCCCCCTAACAAGATGTTCGCTTTCGGGAACACATGTGGGTTTTACTCCCGCTTTTGTTTCAACCCTTTCCACTAGATGAACAGCCCGCAAACGTGGCCACGCACCACCCTCTCACACAAACGCACTCTGCTGCCTGCACATAATGCACACCCATGGCCACACTCACATATCGCCCACCCTTTCCACGCCCACCTGCTTGTGCCAACCCAAGCACTCGCACGCCTCTTTCCCACCCCATGAGTCGTACTAACCCAGGCACCACCGCGCCTCTTTCCCACCCCACGGATCGTACCAACCCAAAGGCTTGCACCCCTCCTTTCCACCCCACAGCTCGTACGAACCCGCTCATCATCCCACACACACACCGCACGCCTCTCTCTTGTCCCTTCCTCCATAGCCTTGTCCTCATTGCCTCTCGTGAATCCCATCACTTTGTACGCCACTCACACGACAAGCCTCCACCGTGCATGACCATCTCTCATGCGTGGCACTCGTATGTCACTACTGCCACCCCACCCCCCACCCCTCCTCCACACCGCCCGTGCTGTCCAGTCCCTAATCCATTGCCATGTGTACCTCCATCCTCCATCCCACACCCCCTCCCCTCCTCCCCTTGTGGAAACAAAACACATCAACGTGCCCAACAGCGCCCATTCCGCTCGTCCATATTGCATCCCCATTCCCGCTCAGGCACGTGTCACATTCTCGACCCATCCCTTTCAAAGCGTGGTACGATCATACCTGGGCTACCACTCCAGGTGTGTTCTTGAGGCCAGAGGGGGGCTTCATGAACTCTTGAAGACCCTTGTGAGTGACAAAGGCCTTCCATGCCACCGAGTCTGTTGCCATTGCGGTTTGGTGCGAACTGGTTTCGGATTGGTGCAAACTGGTTTCTGATTGGTGCAAACTGGTTGCAGACTGGTGGATACCAGTTGCGGATTGGTGCAAATGGCTTGCGGAGTTGTGTGAACTGGTTGCGGATTGGTGCAAACTGGTTTCTGATTGGTGCAAACTGGTTGCAGACTGGTGGATACCAGTTGCGGATTGGTGCAAATGGCTTGCGGAGTTGTGTGAACTGGTTGCGGATTGGTGAGAATGGGTTGTGGATTGATACAAACTGGTTTTGGATTGCTGCATATGGGTTCCAGATTGGTGTGAAATGGTTGTGGATAGGTGCAAAATGGTTGCCGAGTGGTGCAAACTGCTTGCGGAATGGTGCAACCTGCTCCTGGAGTTGTTCTAACTGTTTGTGGATTGATGAGAACTGGTCGTGGAGTGGTGCGAACTGGTTGCAGATTGGTGCGACCCAGTTGTGGAATGGTGCAAACTGGTCATGAATTGCTGCAAACTGGTTGTAGATTGGTGCAAACTGGCTGCGTAGTGGTACGAACTGGTTATGAATAGGTGTGAACTGGTTGCGGAGTGGTGCAAAGTGGAAGCGTACCCGTGTGAACAGGTTGCGGATTGGAATGAACTGGTTGTGGACTGGTGCAACTGGTTGCGAGTGGTGCGAACTGGTTTCATATTGGTGCTAAACTTGATGCACAATAGTGCAAAATGGTTGGAGGTTGGTGCGAACTTGTTGCGGATCAGTGGGAACTGCTTGCAAATTGGTACAAACATGTTGCGCACGGGTGCGAACCTGTGCCAGCTGGTTACATGCAGGTGCCAATCAGTTTCATACTGGTGTGAACTGGTTGCACACAAGAGTGAACAAGTTATGTACTGGTGCAATCTGGTTCCATTCAGGTGTGAATTTGGATGGTGCCACTTGGAGCAATCCAACCAATCGAGTACTTGTGCGATCTAGACGGCCACATGCCATCAAGCCGGCTGGCCGGTAGCCAGCGGGTGGCTGGCCACCGGAAAACCCTCACAATAACAAGGGATGGCGCTATAAACGACTTCTTGAAAGCGCTAGAATTTCATAAAGATGTGCCTCAATACTCTCGAAACCTCCTGAATTCCGGACGGATTTTCTCAAAGAGGCCACTCATGACGTGGAGTTGCATGTGTCAATTGACACCAGCACCTAAGACCCAACATACACCGCATCCTACTTCTTGACATTGTATACAAGCCCTTAACACATCCGACACTTGTTGTGGAAATAAACCTATGGTTGAATAAAAATTACCCAATGGTCCTAACTTCTCAATTTGTCTTGCGCTCCACAAATCATGGTACGTACCAGACGAACACAAGTCGCTATTTTTTTCATTACAAAAATAGCCCACCGCGTGTCGAGATCTCGATTTTCAGTTTGACGGCCGAGGGCAATTCGGCTAACTACCCTCGCCCTCTGGCAAACCGTCTTGCATCTTCTGAAAAATTCGACCACTTTTGAGAACCTACGACATAAGAATCATGACCTTTTGGCTGACTTCTTGACACACTGAGACATTTCTAGATTGATAAAGATGCATCTCACATCTTTTCCGTCGATCCTCAGAGCCCCCCAGTTTCTCAGCGGAGCTTTCTCGAATCTGACCACTCATGACGTAAATCCACAGGTGTCGCTCAAAGATCAACCCAACGACCCCGAGTCTTCCTCATTCGTAACTCAACACATGTATATGTATGTTTGATCATTTTGACACTTATCATCCAATTACACTTACCAAGAATTATACATCGCTCAGTGTCCCAAATTCTCAATCATGTTCTGTCTCAACACTTCTACCTGTTCACCATCTATGCTCCGTTTGGCACAGCACTTGGTATCAGAGGGCAACGGTGATGGAGAGGTATCCGACTACTTCACACATTCAGAGGACTACCTCGCACAAGCTGTCACGGCTACGACGTGAAGCAAGCGAGCACATCCGAGGACCAGTAGCGGGTCTTCGGCAACAACTTCAACGATGGAGGAGCAGAACGTGCCTATGCATGCAAGCCTTGAGGCAGCAATCAACACTGGCATGGCAGGTTATGCGGCAGCTCAATCAACCCCTATGGCTCTGACGACAAATCTGGTCGCAGACCCAACAGCGGTAAACCAACCGCCCCTACCAACAACAACCTCGGCGGCGACAGCGGGAACAACAGGTGGCACCGGACAACAGGCGCGGATCAACAAGGAACTGGCAAACCGTATCTCCGCGCTCGAAGGGATCAACAACCATCTGCTCCAACAACTCAACGTTGCGATGGAGGCTCTTCACAACACAAGTGCACGAGAGGCGGTGCTTGTTGAATGAGATACCCAACTCGCGAGCGAATCCAAGATTCACCCGGCCCCTCCCAAACCATTTGATTTTTGCAAATTCCAAGGGACCAACGGTTCGGATGTGGCTGATGATTCTAGAGGTGTATTTCACCGTTGCGTAGGTCAACAACGATCAAGAAAAGATTGACTCCGCGCCTTCGCTTTTGCGTGGCACGGCACTAAGTTGTTGGTCTGATCTAAAGGCCATTCGACGGCATCAGGA
Source organism: Penium margaritaceum (assembly GCA_023375785.1). NCBI lineage: Eukaryota > Viridiplantae > Streptophyta > Zygnematophyceae > Desmidiales > Peniaceae > Penium > Penium margaritaceum. The sequence continues at coordinate 74,291 of SZWC01001281.1, read as the reverse complement.
GACCAGCGGGGCCTCATCAACGGCCAACGCTGCCCGTCTCATATCATCAACTGTAGGTGTTCTACCCTTGGAGCAGATCAACCCGCAATGGCAAGATGCACGGACGTCACCAACCGACTGGAATGAGCTAGCACGCACGGTGCTTGCACAATTTGGACGACTGAACGAGAAGTCTAATGCTCAGTACAAGCTCTAGCGTCTCCGTCAGTATTCTAGCGTGGTAGAGTATACACAAATATTTCACGAGATCATCACTGGTGCACGCATCGCCTCCAACAAGCTCTGTTTTCAATACAACAAGGATCTCAAATGAGAAATCCGACTAGCAATTGCCATTTTTGGCATCCAAAACATCTTACAATGGATGATCGTAGCTGTAGAAAGGATTGGCAGTGCCAATTACAACGCTCGGATCTAGGAATCCTATGACTTGCGACCTCCCAACCACAATAATTGTGGAAACGGAAAAAGCCAGTCAGGGGACTCCTCAACTCCGATAGAAGTGGACGCCATCAATGAGAGAAACACACACACCTGCTACAACTACGAAAAAGTCAGGCACATGGCTCGCAATTGCCGAAGCAAGAATCAGGCCAAAAAGGGGGGAAAGTCGTAGAAAAATGAGTCGGAAAACAACAAAGTACAGGAGTGAAATATGCGGCTCTTGTCCATGAGAAGCGATCTATGCCAAATGATTGCCTATCTGAAGAACCTACAATGCCACACAAGGTTTTTGACATAGCAAAGTTTGACGACTGGTACGAGGACGAAAAACTGGCGATACTGCTAAAATTGCGATCCTAAGGTTGCAAAAGTCCCAAAACGGTACGAGCACTATTGGATGGAGGAGATTCTCACAGTTTTGTAAGCAGTTACATGGTTTGCAAGCTGGGTTTGCTGAGCAAACCAGGGATGTTTGAAGGAAAAACTGTTGACGGAAGACTGCAAATATGGAGACTCTGAGAACCACTCCGACTACAAATGGGAGATCTAGGGGATGTAACGGTCTAAAGGTCCTGTCCAATGAGTGACCACAAAATCATTCTCAGACGGGATTTCCTACACCGACACAATCCGCAGGTTGACTGGAACAGTGCCGACGTCTATGTGGAAATTGAACGTGCCGAGCGACAAATTCAATGCGTGGGATGGAAGACGGCAGCGGAAGCAGCAGAGGTGGAAGCAGCAGAGGAAGCCAAAAAGTGCCAACCTGTGAGGCTCATACTACTCAACGTAGCCAAATACTCCATACGGCAAGGAGCTCATGCATGGCTCATATAAGTTGAGCCAATGGAGGAAGTGCAAGTGGCAACAACTGACTCATCACTCTCATTGACCTTATCAGCCTCATTGGCATCAACAAAGTTCGCGATGGTACCCAAAGAGTTTGCACCACTCATCCAAGAGTTTGCGGGCGTCTTCCCCAACGAGCATCCAAAAACCCTACAACCTCAACAGGAAATCGACCATCACATCGAGCTGAAACAAGGCAGCCGACCCACAGTTGAGGGGCCTATTGAATGAGCAATCACAAACTAACCGAGCTGGAAAATCATCTTGACAAGATGCTTGATCGGGGGTTCATCCGCCCATCCACAGCATCGTACGCTGCACCTGTACTATTGATGAAAAAGAAAACTAGCAAAATGCGGATGTGCGTGGACTATCGGGCGTTGAACGACACTACCATCAAGAACTGCTATCCTCTCCCCTGAGGTGATGGACTTTTTGACCAACTCTGAGTGGCTCAAGTATTCACCAAAATTGACCTACGGAGCGCTTATGACCAGATTTGCGTGGCAGACACCGACGTCAAGAAGACGGCGTTCCGAGCTCGCTGCAGGCATTTCAAGTTCACGGTAATGTCGTTTGGACTTACAAATGCCCGGCGACGTTCATGGCGGCAACTAACAAAATTCTCTGCACATACCTCAACAATTTTGTCATGGTGTACCTCAACAGCATCAACAGCCGTACCCTAGAGGAGCACGATGGACATCTTAGAAAAGTTCTGAAAGTTGTGTAAAGAGAGAAGTTTTTCAGAAAACTCTCGAAGTGCGACTTTGGTTGCTATTCGATCGAGCTTTTGGGTCATGTCATCAACGGCAAGAGGATCACCATGGTTCCTAGAAAACTGGCAGCATTCACTGATTAGCCGATGCCAACCAAATTTCGAGACGTTCAAGTCTTTCTCGGCTTCTACAATTGCTACCGGTGCTTCGTACAGGATTACGCCCGAGTGCCAGATCTCTCTCCGACCTTACTCAAAAAGAAAATGAGTGGCGGTGGAGAGTCAGAAAACAAGAGGTGTTCACCGCTTTGCGGAACGCTCTGACCTTGGTGCCATTGCTACGATTAGCCGATCTAACGGTCAACTACGTCATGGCTACGGATGCCTCATAACAAGCCATCGGTGCAGTTCTCCTACAAGACCATGGCAACAGAGAACAACTGGTCGCATACATGTCACAAAAACTATGAGGACCGGAACTCAACTACGCCGTACACGAGAAGGGAATGCTAGCACTCGTACATGCATTTAAGGCATGGCAATGCTAACTTCAATGTCGCCAATGCATCGTACGCACCGGCCACCATGCACTGAAAATTAATAAGACGTAGCCAAACCTGATTCGACGTCAAACCCGATGGATGGAGTTCCTCAAATCTGGGTGCAAACATGATATAAAGCATCAGCTAGGAAGAACCAGCCCAACGGAGGCGCTCAGCCACCGACTAAATATGATGGCTGAGGCAGCAATGCTACAGCTGAAGCAGGATCCATATCTCAAGCAGTTTGTTCACACAAAGCTACGACGAGCATGGCGGATACAACAAGGAAAGATTCTGGTACGACGCACCCTATTGGCGGCAGCATTTCACTTGCCAGGTGGTCGTTCCCCGGAACGATGAATTCCATCGCTTGCTTCTCAAGGAATGCCACGAACCCTGATCAAGGTGATCATTTTGGAGAAGACAAGACGCTGAAGAAGTTGGTGAAACTCTACTGGTGGGACAAGATGCAATCCGATGTGGCCGAATTCTAAAAATTGTGCAACACGTGTCAGCGCAAGAAAAATCACATTGCAAGTGGCCACCCAGACTTCTACAGCCGCTCCCCATAGTGGCAAAACCTTGGACCAACATCTCCATGGAATTTGTCATAGGACTACCAGCCACAACTGAGGGATATGATGCAATCCTTGTGGTTGTCGACAGGTTTTCTGAAAAAAATCACTTTATTCCAACTATGACCACCGTCACCACCAAGGGAACACACATCGTGCGGCTACACGGCATGCCAAGAACCATCACAAGCGACAGGGACGGTCGATTCACCAGCCGTTTCTTGCACGAAATGATGACCTGCTACCGCAGTGAGATCCAACTTTCAACAGCATTCCATCCTCAAACCGACGGCCAAACTGAGCGGACCAATCAGACGCTCGCACAAATTCTCCAAGCATTATGTGAACCTCATGGGTTGGATTGGGTAAAAAAAACTCCGAACCACCAAAACCACATACAATCCGGCCATCTCCACTGCAACGGATCACTTTCCGTTCAAACTGGTGCATGGCAAACTTCCCGGCACACCAGCAAGACTCCACAACCAAAGCAACATCCTCGCGATTGACATCTAATGCCGCGACTTCTCCACCATCTAGGATGAAACACGACAGAAACTCACAAAGACACAAGTGGTGGTGAAACAAGCAGATGTCTGACATTGCAACAACGATGTTTTGCCGCTAGCGACAAAGTCCTTCTCAGTTCAGCCAACATCAAACTCCGCGGAGCCGACTGTTCGAAGCTCAAACCCGAATGGTTGGGACCATTTGAGATCAAGTGCATGCAAATTCTTGTTGTTGCGTGACTCAAGCTCCCCGACAATCCGCAAGTTCATCCGTTGTTCCATATCAGCAGAAGAAGGCACCACCAAGATCCCAATGAGAACTTTTCAGGCGATGATGTCCCTCTCCCTCCTCTTGTACAAGTGGACGAAGACACAGAGTCCGTCAACGAGGAAATCCACGGCCATTGATGATGTGAAAAAACAATAGAGTATCTTGTCAAGTTGCACGGGTTCGACTCCGGGCATAACAGCTGGGAACCCTATGACAACCTACGAGATGTCGATCATGTGATCGATGGATATTACCGCCATCACCGGGCTACATCTCTGTGCACGCCGGGCTGTCGTGGCTAAAAGGGAGGAAATTCTACGTACCAAACGTTCACGAGTCCCTAATCTTTCCGAGTGGGAATTTCTGTCATTACACAAATAGCCCACCATGCGTCGAGCCTCGATTTTCACTACAATGGTCAAGGACAAATCGGACAACTACCCTTGTCCTCCAACAAACCTTCTCGCTTCTTCTGACAACTTTGACCACTTTCGAGAACCTACGAAAGAAGTATCACAAAGTTTTGGTCAACTTCTCGACACAATTAGAAATTTCTGTATTTATAAAGATGCATCTTGCATCCTTGCCATCGATCCTCGAGGCCCCTTGATTTCTTGGCGGGGCTTTTTTAATCCGACAACTAACAACACGACTCTACACGTGTCACTTGACAAACGACCTAACGACCCCGACTATACCTCATTCGTGACTCGACACTTGTACATGTATGTTCAATCATTTTTACACTTGTCATTGAAGTACACTTACCACTAATTATGAATTTCTCAAGTGTCCCAAACTCCCAATCATGTTCTGTCTCATAAACTCTACATGTTCACCATCTACGCTCCGTTCGGCATAAGACCTCATCCCTGTGAATCACCCTGTTTTGTACCAGACGTACACGAGTCCCTAATCTTCTAGAGTGGGCATTTTTGTTATTGGAAAAACATCCCATCGCATCATGAGGACTGCGATATTCACTCCGACGGCCAAGGGAAACTTGCCAACTGCCTCTCCCCCAATGGATGTTCTCGAACCTTCTGACAACTTTGACCTCTCTCGCGAACCTACAAACAAAAGTGACACGACCTTTTGGTCAACTTCTTGATGACTCTCAACAAATCTGGATTTACAAAGATGCATCGCGCATCTTCAGCGTCGATTCTTGAAGACCCCCGACTTCTCGGCGGACCTTCTTGAATCTGACCACTCACGACGCAACTCCGCATGCGCCGCTCAACATTCAACCCAATGATCCCAACTATGCTTCATTCATAACTCATCACTTTTATATACATATTTGACCATTTTGACACTCATCATCAAAGTTCACTTACCGCTTGTTATGAATTGTTCAAGTGTCCCAAATTCTAAATCAATTTTTACCTCCCAACTTCTACCTGTTCACCACGCTCCATTTGGCGGAACACTTGGTATCAAAGCGCAGTGGTGCTGGAGAGGCATCTAACTGCTTCACCCATTTGGAGGACTACCTCGCACAATTCTACAGTGCATCTTGCACCTCAAGACTTCTCAGACTTTGCAACTACGACGTGAAGCCAGCAAGCGCAACCGACAACCAGCAGCGGGTCTTCGTCAACCAATCTGGTCACGGATCCGACAGCGATCAACCAGCCGTCCCTACCAATAGTCTGGATGATGAGAGCAGGGACGACAGGTAGCACTGGGCAACAGGCACGGATCAACAAGGAACTGGAAAACAGGATCACCGCCCTCGAAGGAGTTAACAACCATCTGCTCCAGCAACTCAATGTTGCGATGGAGGCTCATTGCAACGCAAGCGCGCGTGAAGCGGTGCTCGTCGAGAGAATTCTCCAACTCTTGAGCAAACCCCAAATTCTTTTGGCTCCACCAGAACTGTGCGATCCAGTTAACTCAGAAGGACCAACGGTTGGGATGTGGTTGATGTGTTTAGAAGTGTAATTCACCTCTGCAGGGGTCAACGATGATAAAAGAAAATTGACCTTGTGGCCGCGCTTTTGCGTGGCACAACTTTAAGTTGGTGGTCAGACGTAAATACCATCCAACGGTAGCGGGAGACCGACTGAGCATCATCAACGACTCACGGCGCCCGTCTCACATCACTGACCGCAGGCGTTCTATCCTTGGAGCAGATCAGCCCATGGTGGCAAGACACGCTGACACCACCAACTGACAAGAACACTTCTCACGCGCAATGCTCGCACGCTTTATAAGACTGAATGAAAAATCTGAAGCACGGTACAAACTCTAACGTCAACATCAACAGTCCAGTGTGGCGGAATACACGCGAAGATTACGCGAGATCATCACCGGAGCAGACACCGTCCCCAACAAACTCTGCTTTCACTACACCAACGGCCTCGGGCGAGATATCCGATGAGCGATTGCCATTTTTGGCATCCCGAACGACTTGTTGCGTATGATCACAATAGCGCCAACTACAATGCTCAAATCCAGGAATCCTACAACTGGCCACCTCCTAACCAAAATCATCGTAGAAATGGAAGAAAAAGAAAAAACAGTCGACAGACTCCTCAACTCTGATGGAAGTGGACATTGTCGACCACAGAGATACACAAACCTGCTACCACTGCGGAAACCTCAGGCACATCGCTCAAAGTTATCGGAGCAAGCAGCATGCCAAAAAGTGGGGGAAGTCGCACAAAAATGAGTCGAGAAACGGCAAGTGGCAGGAGGAAAAGGTACAACTCGTGCCCATGAGGAGCAATCCATGCCAAACAATCGCCCATCTGAGTGACCCACATTGCCGCAGAGGGTTTCAGGGATCGCAAAGTTTGACGAGGGGTGCGAGGAAGATCAACCGGTGATACTGCTAGAATTCCAGCTGCAAGGATGTAGAAGTTGCAAAATGATAACGGGCCCTATTTGATGAGGAGCTTCACACAAGGAACGACATGGTTCACAAGCTGGGTTTGCAGACCAAACCAGAGGTGTGTGAGGAAAAACCATCGACGGGAAACCACAGATACGTAGACTCCGAGAACCACTACAGCTACAAGTGGGAGATCTTCGGGATGTAACGGTCAAGATGTCTTGTCCAATGAGCGATCACAAAATCGAATTCGGACCAGATGTCCTGTACCGGCACAAACCGCAAGTCGTCTGGAACAGCAGCAACGTCTACGTGGAGATTGATGGTGACTAACGACGACTTCTGCATGCGGGACGGAAGCCGACAGCGGAAGCAATAGAGGTGGAAGCATTAGAGTAAGTTACAGAGCTAAAAGGTGACAACCGGTGCAGTCGATACCGCTCAACGTGGCCAAGAAATGTAGACAAAGAGGGGCTCGTGCATGGCTCATACATCTCGAGCCAATGGGAGAAGCGGAAGTGGTAGCAATTGACTCATCATCGACCTCATCAGCCTGGTCGGCCTTGACAAAGTTCACAATGGTACCCGAAGAGTTTGGATCGCTCATCAAGGAGTTTGCAGACGTCTTCCCAGACAAACTGCCAAAGACCTTACCTCCTCAACAAGACATCGACCATCGCATCGAGCCAAAGCCGGGTAGTAGACCTACCATCCAAGGGGCCTATCAGATGAGCGATCACGAACTGACCGAGCTGAAAAGGCAGCTTGACGAGATGGTCAGTCAGGGATTCATCCGCCCTCCCACGTCACCATATGCCGCACCATTACCATTTGTGAGAGAGAAAACCGGCGAGATGCGGATGTGCGTAGATTATCGCGCGTTGAACGATGCTACCATAAAGGACCGTTACCCTCTCCCTCAAGCCGCCGAACCTTTCGACCAACTCCGAGGAGCCCAAATTTTCAGCAAAATCAACTTACGCAGTTGATATCACCAGATACTCGTGGCAGCCGCTGACATCCAGAAGACATTATTCTGAACTTGCTACAAGCACTTCAAGTTCACGGTTATGTCATTTGGACTCACAAACGCCCCAGCGGCGTTCATCGCGGCAATGAACAATGTTTTCTGCCCATACGTCGACGGCTTTAACGTGGTGTACCTCGACGACATTTTGGTGTATAGCCGCACCCCGGAGGAGCACGATGGACATCTCCAAAAAGCTCTCGAAGTTTTACGAAAGAGATGTTTTTTTCTGGAAAACTCTCGAAATGCGACTTTGGTTGTCATTCGATCGAGTTTTTGGGTCACGTCATCAACGGTGGTCGGATGACCATGGATCCAAAAAAAGTGGCAGCAGTCGCTCATTGGCCGATGTTAACCAACATTCGAGATATTCAAGTTTTCTTGGATTCTGAAACTACTACCGGCGATTCGTGCGGGACTACGCGCGAGTGACAGCACCTCTTAGTGACCTCACTCGAAGAGAAAATGAGTGGAGTGGGGAGAAAGCAAACAAGAAGCGTTCACCGCTTTGCGGAACACTCTCACCTCGGCGCCAGCCCTACCATTAGATGATCTGACGATCGACTACGTCATGGCTACGGATGTATCAGACCGAGCCATTGTCGCGATTCTTTTGCAAGATCACGGCAACGGCAAAAAACCGGTTGCCTACATGTCTCAAAAACTGCAAGGACCAGAACTCAACTACACAGTCCATGAAAAGGAGATGCTAGCAGTCGTGTACGCATTCAAGATATGACGATGCAACCTGGAGTGTCGCCGTTGCATCATGCGCACCGACCACCACTCGTTGAAACATTTGAAGACGCAAAAAAATCTCAGCCGACCTAAAACCCGATGGATGGAGTTCCTTGAGTCCGGATTCAACTACGAAATTGAGTACCGACTAGGAAAAACCAATCCGGCAAACGCACTCAGCCACCAACCAGATATAATGACCGACATGGCAATCCTATAACTACATTGAGACCCCTACCTCGATCGATTGTTCGCGAGAGGCTACGAACAGCACTGCGGATATGATAAAACCAAATTCTGGTTCGACGCACCCTACTGGCGACGTCGCTTCACTCGCCAAGTAGACGTTCCTCTGAACGGCGAGCTTCGCCGTATGCTACTCAAAGACTGCCACAACACCGGTCTAGGTGGACACTAACGAGAGGACAAGACGCTAAAGAAGCTGGTTAAAAACTACTGGTGGGGAAAAATGCAATCCAACGTGGCCAACTTGTACAAAACCTGCAACAAATGTCAGCGACAAAAATCTCATCGCACGAGGCCACCCGGACTTCTGCAGCCACTCCCCGTTCCGACGGAACCATGGATAGACATCTCCATGGCCTTCGTCACCAGCTTACCAGTCACACCTAAGGGACATGACGCCATCCTTGTAGTCCTCGACAGGTTTTCTTAGATGTCCCACTTCATCCCAATAATGACCATTGTCACCGCCAAAGGAACAGCACGGTTGTTTCTAAACAACATCGTGCGTCTACAGGCCGTACCGAGAACCATCACAGGCAACAGAGACAGTCGTTTACCAACCGTTTTTTGCGTGAACTGATGACTCGCTATGGAAGCAGGATTCAACTTTCGACAGTATTTCATCCTCAAACGGATGGTCAAACCGAGACAACAAATCAGATGCTCAAAGAACTGCTCCGAACACTATGTGAACCTCATGGGACAGATTGGGCACAAAAACTCCCGACCGTCGAAATCACATACAATTCGGTAGGGCAGTTTCCACCGCAACATATAAAAATCCACATAAAGTGGTTTATGGCAAACTTTCTGCCACACCAACCGGAATACAGAGTCCTAGAAATGTTCCATCATTCAACGTGCAACAACAATACTTCACCACCATCTAGGAGGAAACACGGCAAACTCTCGCGAAGACACAAGCAACCATGAAGAGAGCAGCTGAGCAATATTGCAGCAAAGACATCTTCACCGCTGGCAAAAGAGTCCTCCTTAGCTCGGAGAACATCAAGCTCCGCGGTTCCGACTGTTCGAAGCTCAAACCCCGATGATTGGGGCCGTTTGAGATCAAGCGCATGCAAACCCCTGTGGTTGCGCGACTCAAACTCCCCGACACAATGCAAGTTCATCAGGTATTCCATGTCAGCAGACTCAAGCACTGCAGAGACCCTGGAGAGAACTTCCCTGGCAAGGATGTCCCTCCTCCGTCTCCCGTTCAAGTGGACAAAGACACACAGGACGTCATCAAGGACATCCTCGGCCATCGAGGATGAGGCAAGACAAAAGAATATCTCGTCAAGTGTGACGACTACGACACCGCGCATAGCAGTTGGGAGCCTTACAACAACCTCCGAGACGTCCATATTTCATCGACCGCTACTACCGCCGTCTCCGGGCCACAACTCCATGCACGCTGGGACGTCGTAGCTGAAGGAGCGGGAAGTATTGCCAAGATTCCTGGAAGCTTCCATGCCACCTAGCTTGTTGTCGGAGTTGCTGTTCACTGACTAGGCACTGGCCTGGTCAGCTGACGCGCGAGTCACACGGCATGGCATGCTGTGGGCAGGATTGGAACACAGATGGAGTGAACCAAGTGCTGGAATCTGAAAGTAATTGCAGAGTTAGTTACAACAATGAGCCAAAGCTACCTAAATAGCTGGTGAAGCCTGGTGCGCAGTCAGCGCATCCAGGGGCGTGTTTGGCTGCGTACTACCTTGTGCAAATCTGCGCATACTGCCAGAACGCCCCGCCAAGGCCGAAAACACTCTCCCGGCCGTAACTTTCTGCACAGGCGTCAGAACGACGCGTTTTTTGAACTAGAACGACCAGCGCAACAAGGCGGACACGTCCGTATTGTACAAGGTCTCCTTGTGGCACCAGAACGCGTCTCCTGGTGCCTGGGTCTTGACCGACGAGCAAGGTACATGACGAAGCACTAGTCAACACGGCACGAGCTCACGCACACTGGTTCAAGGCTCTGGGTCTCCACGTCACACCGGTGCGACACAACAGATGCGCGGGTCTCGACCAGCACAACCTCGATCAAGAGCATTGTGCCAGACTCAAACAAATCACGCTATTCGCACAGGGGTGTCAGGGCAAAGCCCACACACCAACAAGTATTACATACCAGACGCACACGAGTCCCTAATCTTCTAGAGTGGAAATTTCTTTTATCGCAAGGACCGCGATACTCACTCTGACGGCCGAGGGCAAACTGGCCAACTGCCCCGCCCCCAGTGGATATTTGCGAACCTTCTGACAGCTTTGACCACTCTCGCGAACCTACGAACAGAAATGTCACGAGCCTTCGATCGACTTCTTGACGACTCTCGACAAATCTTGATTTACAGAGATGCATCGCGCATCTTCACAATCGATTCTCGAAGAGCCCCGAATTCTCGGCGGACCTTCTCGAATCCGACCACTCACAACGCGACTCCACACGTGTTGCTGGAAAATCAACCCAACGACTCAGACTATGCTTCATTCGTAACTCGTCACCTGTATGTACACGTTCGATTGTTTCGACACTTGTCATCGAAGTACACTTACTGCTAATTATAAATTTCCCATGTGTCCAAAACTATAAATTGTGTTTTGCCTTACAAATTCTACCTGTTCACCATCTATGCTTCGTGCAATGTAACACATCCACGTCCTGGTCGGCAGAATACTAAACATCCTCAAAAGTACCAAAATGCTGCAGTTATACTGCGTTTGAAGGGTAGCGCCCTATTTTGCCCTTATGCGAACAGTTGGGCTGTACGTGCGTTTGAGTTGCACGTGGGGCTCAAGTTCCGTCGTCCTGCCTGCGTAGCATTCGACTTGACTGACGTTTCCACAATCCGGGACGTTGACGGCCGGAAGCCGTCAACGTAGGAAAACGGAGCCAACGCCAGGAGAGCTGCTGCAATGGATCACACTGGGTGCGAACCTCTTCCGCTGCGGACGAACACAAGTCCTTTTTCCTAGTGGCGTCAAGAAGGAAGACAAGCGTTTGTGCACTCACAGTCTCCTTCTCAGGCACGGCCACTGTCAGCGCAGCGCGCAGAGCTGGCTTCCCTGACGACGCAGGCGGCAGCGGCGACGGCGTCGGTGGGCGACATGATCCAGGGGTGGTTCCAAGGTGGCCCTAGTTTCCGGCAGGATGACGAACCGGCGTCGCTGCTGGAGGGGTGGAAACGGTACGAGGCGGAGGCCATGGGGGACGGCGCAGACCCTGAGGTAGGAGGGCCCTCGACCTCTGCCTCTGCCTCTGCCTCTGCCTCTTCATCCGGAGGGCAGGCAGTCTCCGGCGCCGGTGCGTTTGGGCTGGACGTGAACCCGTTCTTCCGCAACGCCAGCGAGAGCGTGGCGGGAGCATGGAGCAGGTGTGGTTTGCGGCGTCCGCTCTTTCTGCGTTTTGTCGGGGAAGTTCTGTCCACCGTTTTGCTTGGAAGGTTGTGTCCACCGTTTTGTGAAAAGTGGAGCTAGTCTTTATCTGAGAATACCCTGGGCTTTTTTTGCGCTGAAGTTGGACGAATGAGCAAAGGTGTGGGACTTGGCGCAAGCAGGACATACCCCCCCCGGCTTAGTCCTC
>SZWC01001281.1:26395-49932 GCA_023375785.1 Penium margaritaceum | reverse complement strand
TAGGCTATCGGAAGGGTACGTGGGCAACCAAAGGTGACACAATCATACGCTTGTAGCAAAGTGCACGACAAACCCTCCAGATTGTTACGAGTTTGTGTACTAAAGAACACATACTCCGTATCCTTGTACCGTAAACCACTTCCACGTGAATAACCAGCACATAAACCACGTTGTGTAATGATTGCCACCTCAATCATTTCTGATGAAAGGATTACAAACTTGCTAGCGGCGGACTGGCCTGAAGTTGCGTAATTTAAACAGAAAAAAGGATAAATGTTGTTTGTAATGCTATTGCACGAGGTTGCATCTGTCAACAATGGATAATTGAGATCCAACTTCTATCAGCCATGCCAAGTTTCCGGTCACGGGCAAAAACTTACACCTACAGTCGGAAGTGATTCATGCATCTTTCGCTAAACATATTTAAATGGGTTTCATGTTTCCGACTTATCGTACTTTGGCAATTAACCAAAAACTATTAAACTGACGCAAACGTTGGTTTGACGCCTGTACACATCGTCGGCCGCCATGCCATGTTGCTAAAAAACAAGTTCGCAGCGTCCAACGTGGCAAACCATCAACCTTAAACTGACAACAAAGTAAAACATCATCGAAAGCCACTCGAACCGAAATGATCGTACACACATGTGCCCGCACGCCCTGCACCCCGACCACTAGCGCGTCCACCCGCCTGCCCCCCTACCCCGACCGCACACCCACCCGCTTGCAAGGCACACAAGCTTGCACACACAAAAGCACATACATGCACATGCACACACGCACTCAGGCACGCAAGCACGCATGCACACACGCATGAAGTCATGCACACAGGCATGAATGTGTGCACGTGTGCACACACAATATGCACAGAATCTAGCACCCACCCATACAGGTGCATCGGCACGCAAGCTGGCACACACGAACGCACGCGGGTAGTCGGTTCCTACCTATGGTATGCGTACTAAGAACGCCCCACACACCAATGCACGCATGGTCACACCCACACGCACGCACGCATGCACGGGCACACGGACGCACACATGCACACACCAAGCTAGCACGCGTGCACGTGCACACAAAAACACGCACGCATGCACGCACCTGCACGCACGGACGCACGCACCTGCTCGTAAGTGTAGGCACAAACGTATGGACGTGCATGCACACATATGCGCACACGCACAAATGCATGCACACAATGGCACAAGCACGCACACACACAAGCAGGTAGTAATGCAAGCATGCAAGTAGATCCGACGTGTGGCACCAAGCAAACCACACGCAGGCACGCATGCATGCGCATGCACGCACACATGCATGCACGCATTCCACAAACACACACACACACACGCACGCACCGACGCATGCATGCACACCCACGCACCGAACTGCACACTCACGTAAACGCCCAGAACCATGCACCCCCAACACGGGCACGCACACAGGCACTTGCACTCGCACATGTGTGCATGCACGCATGCAGGCACCAAGGCAGGCACACACTCAGCTCTTCACACATGCACACACCCACACACACACCCACTATGCACTCATGCGCACAAGAACACACCCACACACGCACACACGCATACACGTGCACACGCACGCATGCACGGACTTACGCACACACGCGCGCATGCACGCATGCACGCACGCACGCATGTATGCACACACACACACGCTCGCACGCACGCAGGCATGGACGCACGTAGACACCAAATGACGCAAGCATGCAGGCAGGAGTAAGCACACACAGAGGCACGAAGCTACGCAGGCCCCCGTGCCCTCAGGCACACAGACACGTTCATAGGCACGCGCACACGCACACACGCTAGCACGCTCGCACCCACGCATGCACGCAAGCACTCATGTAGGCAGGCAGACACGTGACAACTCACGCACGTAGGCAGGCACACACGCACTCATGCTCTCACGCACGCACGCCTGCACACAAGCGCACGTGCATGCGCATGCGAGAAGGCGCACACACGAGGGTAGGCACGTCGGAACACGCATCTACGCGCATTCTCACCTGGTATACGCACTCCCACTTGCACGCCTACACGTCCGCCAACCCCCAAAACACACACACGTACCCATCAGGCTCCCACCAGAGCGACACTTACTCGTGGTTTCTCTACATCTGTAGCATCAACTTCGCCATTCACCCTCGCCTTCAGAACAAAGTAGCAAAAAGAGGAACACGGAGCAGAGGTTGAAGGAATCTTTCGAAAATGTGCAGTCAGACCCCTGATTGAATCAGAAGAGGGCAAAGTTCTCGAGGCAATGTCGTGTAACTGCCTGGCAAAAAGTCCCACCCACGACCGTTGAGGAAACCAAACGGCGAACGCATTAGAACATCTTCAACGTCATTTTTCTCGTTTGACCATGTTTTTGTGTATCCTTCGAAAACTGGGCGCGACTTGGAGTCGTCATCCATATTGGCCATAAAGTGTCACTCCTTATCAGATTTGGCCATTATTGATTGCGATGTGTAGCCTCTCTGGCTGATTTAGCCATATTCAAGAACGCGTCGGCTCCTCCTTTCAAATGTGGCAATAAAGACGTTCGACAGAAAAAGAATCGCACGAGCGAGAGATATTGACACAAGAAGCCCCGTAACCACTCGGAGAACTCCCAAAACCATTAATAACATTGATAGGTCCAAATAGGACATGAAAGGAGAAAAATTAGCCTTCTAGCACGCTCCAATAAATAAAAAGGTATAACCACAATGATGAGGACTATGAAACCAAAATCAAGAATTTTAAGGGATTGAAAAGCATCTCAATTACTAGGATAGGTGATTGAAATCAAAATACAATTACTCGCACTTCATCAGGTTCAAAAATGTGGTAAAGTGATATTGTGCATAAAAATTCATAAATGTTTTCAATGAACAATAAATGTTTGCTTCTATATCAGTTAATCTGTTTCCCTCAGTTTAATGTATCTCTTTCGTTACTATTTGGCTATCATCTATGAAAATTTGTAAATACACACCTTTTAAAGCAAATAATCTTGCATTGTAAATTCAAGTTCATTCTAATGTCTTGATTCAAAATGAAACCAATTTTATTTGTTATTCATCACAATTGGCGTGATAATTCAAATTATAAGCACATGGAGAAGCATAAGTAATGCCTAGAAACATGATCACGTAACATTTTCCATACTTAAATGAGGATCTTATAAATTGTATTTCACAAATTATGTAAAAATGATTATTAATTAAAATTAATGATCTCAATTCACCATTAATTCAGATTATGTTAGAATTAAATGAAACATTGTATTTCTTTGGTGCATATAGCTTGATTATAAGTTCAAAAAGTTAAGCTAGACCCGCGAAAGCATTTAATAATATTGAGGTTTAATATTTAGATAAAACTTAATTAATCAGAGTTTTTAACACATTTGTGCATTTCATTCATGACTCGCATTTGAAAGCTCTTGATTAGACATACAAATAAAATAATTGAATAAATGTTTAAATTTGAGTAATCAATCATATCTATAGATTCAAATAAAAAATAATGATTCATTGGTTGAATTCCAAGAAAAAAACTTAATAAATTGAAATAGTTTTTGTTTTGACGCACATTGAAATATGTATATTGGTTCATGTATCTCACTTACGTTTTGTTGGTTAGATGTCAAAGGTTATCTTATTCTGATGTGATGTGTAAATATTTTATATCATATTGTTTGAATTATTTGTGCATCAAAACTAATTGTATCTTAAATCTAGAGTTTTCATGAATTTCTTTGTTTTGGACATTATGTTTCTTCATTTGATAACTGATTTGAGGGCGATTAATTATTTTTTGATATCAATCACCTATCCTAATTAGTAAGATTTTTTTGAGTCCCTTGAAATTCTCACTATAGTTTCACTTTCCTTTTCTTTGTGGTTCTACTTCTTTATTTATTGGAGCATGGTAGAAGGTTGATATTTCTTCTTTTATGTCCTTGTTTGGATCTATCAATATTATGAATGGTTTTAGGAGCTCTTCGAGTGGTTGCGGGGCTCCCTGCGTCAATATTGCTCGCTCGCTTGATCCTTTTTCCGTCGGCCGTCTTCATGGCCACATTTGAAAGGAGGGGCCGGCGCGCGCTTGAATATAGCTTAATCAGTAAGGGAGGCTGCCGATCGCAGTCAATTATGGCCATATCTGATAGGGAGCGACACTTTATGGCCAGTATGTATGACGACTCCGAGCCGCGGCCAGTTGTTGAAGGAGACACAAAAACATGGCCAAACGAAAAAAATGAACCACCTTCAACGTTGCAAACCACGGCGACCGTCAGGAATTGAGGGTTTGTTTGGATGTCACCACAGTTTCCCCGATACTCCGTTTTTGGTGGCCACACAATGACGTGGCACTGGTCACGAAGTGTGGTTGTGTGGTCTAGTGAGCCTGCAATCATCTCTCATTCTAGTAGTTGCTCCGTTGACTCTCCATGGATGCGGATTCAAATTTACTCGTTTGTGCGTCGAGCGGTCCATTTCAGTACGCGAACTTGTTCTGAAGTCATAGTTTGTTCTTCGGGTGAGCATTAGCGAAGTCGACGTGGCCACAAGCGAAGCCTATGAGAAGCCTCGCTCCAAAACATCGTCTATGTGGTCGTCTGGCTAACCAAACATCCATTTGGATTCCTTGACCGTTTTGTGACCACTCAGAGGCCGTGTGGTGCTATCCAAACCACCCCTGAGTATGCGACGGTATCCAAACCGAACGCGCAACAGTCAACAGTCAACAGAAATCAATGTCGGCAATTGGCCCGCGTCGACAGGAAACGGCGAGCCCGCCCCATTCCAACGGCGTCGCGACGGCTGCGTTCTGACACCGAAACGGCGGATGTCAGAACGCACCGACTTCGACCTCCTCTCCGGACAGGGGAGGACAAGCCCTCACCCGTCGGCCCCCATCGAGCTTGACTATTCCCACTGCCCCGGAAGGGCGACGGCCGGCAAGGGGGACCCGCCGGCCGTCGATCCCAGCTTGCGCCTCATGTGACCGCAGGGACATCTGACGGGGTGAGGGGAGAATGAACCCGCCGGGGGGGGGGGGGGGGGGGGGGGGTTTGGATGGGGGGATACACTTCCAGTCGCCCCCATATCAAGCCAACCATCTTCTAGAAGCCCCCATTCTCAGGATTAGTGCTACACCCCCATTTCAAAAAACACATCGCTATTGAGCGCCTATTTTTACTTCTTTCCCATATCGCCCAAGTTTTTCGAGTGGTCTTCAATTCACCCCTACTGTTTTCAGCAAGTCTCC
The DNA here is from genome assembly GCA_023375785.1 of Penium margaritaceum. NCBI lineage: Eukaryota > Viridiplantae > Streptophyta > Zygnematophyceae > Desmidiales > Peniaceae > Penium > Penium margaritaceum. The sequence continues at coordinate 44,647 of SZWC01001281.1, read as the reverse complement.
AGGTTTCAAGTTCAGGTATGTTGACGTCGTGGGTTGTAAGCCGAACGTAGGTGATTTACAGGGGTGAGGTGTGAGAAAAATACAATTCGAGTTTTTGGGGGGAAAATTGACCCTCGGGCCTGGGTTTGTGCCCCATCACAATGCGAGGACCCGCATTGCATGATCCATCAACGCCAGGGCCTGTGTTTGGGCGGCGCTCAAGCATAGGGCCCGCCAGCTGTCGGCTGCCGGTTGGAGATGGCCGGGATCCTACCAAAATGGCCATCTCACAATAGTGCTCGCCAGTTTAAGCGGCCGGTTGCTAGTGTGTCTTGGCAAAGCGGTTGGTTCCCACGACAAATAACAAACAAGAGGTTGGTAAATCTCGGCAATTCACCAACAACCGCATATGTCAACCTTAAACTAGATTGAGGTCGACCACTTGGTCGTTACAGACGGCCGAGATGTGTTCTTCGAAACACATCCGACGATTTCAACACTTCACCAAACTGGAGAACAATGAATGCCTCCAGAGGACCTGTTGTTGTTATGTGAGTTGTTTCCGTCCATTTGTATAGCTAACGGTGACCACTTGACCGTGTCTATGCTCGTGCAGATCCGTGATGCAGGCCCAGCTATCGACTGGGCCCTCTGGTCGGTGAGATCGGCGAGCAGGGCCCTAGGGCTAGATACATATCGAAACGGATCCCTTTATCCAACCGCACCTCAAACCTGGGCTCGGAGGTCGAATTCCATGTGTTTGCGACGCATGGATGCTTTGTATCAAGCATTAGGGCATAAATGCTCCGGAATTCATGGTCTCGGTCGATTGATCCGCGGTGTCCAAAGTCGAAATGGAGCCAACTGTGGTGTCCAAGTTGAAACCAAGACGCATGCGGTGTCCATAGTCGGAATCGAAATGACAGCGGTGCCCATAGTTTTTATTGTGCGTGATGAAACCGAAATTTATGTCTACTGTACCCACTGTTTGTTCAAAGTATTCAGTCTCGATGGGCTTGCATGTCATTAACAAACCTTGCATGTTGCCAGCCTGGCTTGGTAGCCTCCGCTTCGTTTTGTCGTTCACCGTTTGCTGGCGGTGAATTTGCACAAGCTAGAGCCAAACATGTGGACCGATATCGTCGCGCTGTAGACGACGTTTGCGCGCCGCTCGAAACAACACGTTTTTATCGCCAATGAATGCTCGCCGAATGGAGGTGGCCACCGCTAATGACATATTGTACACGGTGGAGGTTGCCGACGCCGTGCGCACCTTCACCCAATGTCGGCAGCATGTGCCGACGTCCACTCAGGCTCACGCGAATAGGTTCAAGTGAACCGCTTTTTCTACTAGCTCGTACAATGAACCGGTACTACAATGTGAATTGAAGGTGCTTCACCGAGAGTACTCTGCGCTTAGTTTACTCCTAGTGTCGAACTTTGACTAACACGTTCGGTGGACATGGAGAACGACGTCCGTCCAAATGGCCCGGCACATCATGGATGGGGTACTCCCGTAGCGGACCCCCGAGCGGCACATCGGGCATGGGTCGCATTGAAGGAGCGGTGGGACCGCAATGTAGCACGCAACAGAGAGTTCGGACATGAAGAACCATCATGGGCCCGAGCTCCTGTGACTTCGGAGCACATGGCTTGGAACTTGGGAGTGCCCATGCCCAGTAGCAGGCCGCCCAACTGTCCCGAGCCATGGGATCCCTGGACATGGACCAAGCCACCGAATCCGTAGTGGGCATTCGATGATGAAAGTACGGGCATCAGAGTTTTATTGCATTGAAAATCCTGGGTATGCGAATGTTATTTCAGTGACAAGTATGGGCATCTGAGTTTTATTGCATTGACATGACTGGGTATCGAACTATGGGCATGGAACTATGATTTCAATGACAAATATGGGTATCTGTGGTTTATTTTCGTCACATTTCCGAGCACAAGAGTTAAAGGTAAGTGGAAACTATGGGTAGTTCATTATTATTTCATTGACAGCTATGGGCACTACAATATTATTCATGTGACTAGTCTGTGTAACAAACGGATGGGAAGCTTGGCCCACTGGGCCAAAACCGCGGTAGTTGAGGGTCTCCGACCCTCAACTCATCCCATCCATCGCCCACAGGCCAGGACCCACGTTCGAGCCACGTGGCACACCTCGCGCTACATTCCTCCCACACAAGAATGGACCCGCCCACGGTGTCCACAATGGGTGTCGAACCCCGGCGCTCTAATACCAAATGTAACAAACGGATGGGAAGCTTGGCCCACTGGGCCAAAACCGCGGTAGTTGAGGGTCTCTGACCCTCAACTCATCCCATCCATCGCCCACAGGCCAGGACCCACGTTCGAGCCACGTGGCAAACCTCGCGCTACAGTCTGGCATGGGAGTAATGTTCATGACCCAAGTATGGCCTTTGTTGAATGATTTTAAGAAGTACTACCCAATCCACTGTGGATCCAATCACTTTGGATCCAGGACACTACACAACCAGAGCCAGTGGCACAAGTCACATCCACATCCCTGCTGTCCTTGACATCCCATTGCATCATAGAATATGTCCTCGTCGGCATCAACAGAGTCGATGTTTTTATCTCTTCCCTCTTGGAAGACATCTTCCCAAGGACTCTCCTCTGCCTCTGCTTCACTCGTGTAGGCATCCAATTGACATGCGTCATTGTGTGTCGCTGTACAATGGCACATGCCTACATATCTTGTTCTTGTTGGCGGCCACAAATAGGAATAGAGTTTCTCATACACCAATGTCGCACCAACTCCCATGAGGAAGATGACGGTCAAGTCTTGTTGGTTACATGAACTCATATTTCTGGTTCCTTGAAACAATTGTCGGAAAGAGAATGAAATGAACGTGTGTACAGTCTATATGTACACTTGGTAGCTACTTGCGGTACATACGTTGCAAAACAATTTCAGGAAACCATTGTGCATTAAAATTTGCACCTAACTACAATTGTGGACCACAACAGATGCATAGTTCGACAAAGCAAACGTCCAATGCATGGTTAGTGGTTGTGAATTATTTGAGCAGAAGAGGAATGTGGGCCGATTTTGATATGGGGAGGGGGGAGTACACGAGATCAGAAATTGGGCATTACAACTCTTAGTCAAGCGGAGTTGATCAAAACTACTAACCAAAGTACACCACAGCTGAATGCTAATCTATTGTAGGAGTGCAATCACGGGCCACATGTGATCTGGCATGCACCTGCTCTTCAAGAAGTGCACGTTGGTGGCCTTTGCAAACACACATGGAATGAAAACAGTGTTAGACATCATGAATGAAGTTGAAGGCAGAGTTCAAATACAGTAATGGCAATCAAAACAAGCTCACCTAGGCTCACCAAAGGCCAAAGGAGTGGTTGATGCTATCCACTTCAGCATGGAAGGCCATCCATGCCTCCTCACGATCCTCAGCATCATGGTGGTCGACCCTTTCCTCGTCACTGGACACAGAGACAGGGTCGACGACCTCCTTGCCCCCCCTCCCCCCCTCCTCCTCTTCCTCTTACCCCTCGTCCCCCTCCTCGTCCTCCCCCTCCTCATGCTCCTCCTCCTCCTCCTCCTCCTCCTCCGCCGACTCCGCCTCCTCTTTGACATCGGGTGCATCATCCGCCTCATCCCCTGAGAATCCCATGGCGTCCATGCTAGTCCGACAGGAGGCCCGCATGCAAGGCTGAACGCCTAGCTCACAGATGCGTGCGGCTGCCATCTGCTTGGGGCTAAGGGCCTCCATGTTAGGGCATGCCCGCCAAACATGGCCTTGCTTTCGACAGCGGGAACAAATGTGCCGTTTCTTCATCTTTGCATACCTGTGCACGCGCACGGTGGCTGGTCGCCCGCGCCTGCGACTCGGGCCTGGCTGCTTCCATTTAGATTCTGCCGGCTTCACCTGCCACACCTTTGGCAATGGGAACGGTCGTTGTAGGTCTGCTTGTAGCTCAGGTTCAGGTAGCCAAAATCAACGTACGCTATGGAGTTTTGCGTTCTCCACTAGTAGGCTGCACGCGTGCGGGCACGGCATCCCATACTACCACCAACGCCCACATGAACAGTCCTTGGTGGTGATGTTGACGTTGTGTGGAGTGTCGTTACGACGCGTGGCTGTGCCGTCTCGTCACCATCCCGGTCCAGTAAATACTCTTTGCTGCGGTCGCAGTTGTTCTTCAATTTGAGGTAGAGCACAGGCGCGACGCTGCCCTTGGCGTCGTGTGCCATCCTGTGCCGAATGTGCCACAATTGCTGCACAAACACGTGCAGGTTCACAAAACAAAAACACGGATACATCTTCCTGAGCTCCACCAGCTTGCCACTGAAAGACTACGTGGCGTTGCTATTAGTATGCCCACCGTAAGAAACCGGACGTAACAGCCTGCTCCAGCGCTCCTTCGAGATGCCTGGCTCTCCATTCCCACCCAACAGGTAATCAAGTGCCCTTGGCATTGTGCGCCACATCTTTGCCAGGCATGCGTCCCAGTCCGCTTGCGTCGTCACGTGCGCCAGGTCCCCGAATAGTGCACCCGGCCTGCCCTGGCACTTGGACTACACGTTGCGCATAATGTGCCACGTGGAGTGCGTGTGGGTTGCCCCGGGAAGCTTGGCCTCGACAGCGTTGGCCAGTCCCTTCTCGCCGTCAGATATGATCGTTGTTCCATGTCGTGCGGCCGTGGGGTACGCTGCTGCCACCAACTCACAGAGCCAACTCCTATTGCGCTCATCTTCCACGGACACCAGGGCATACGCAGCGGGCATGGCGTTGTCATTTGCATCGAAGAATTGCATGATGAGGAGTATCTGCATGTGGCCATTTTTTAGATGTGTGCCATCCATGACGAGGACCCGCCTGGTGTACTCAAAACCTCTCCTACAGGCACCGGGTGCGATGAACAATTTGTCGAAGACGCCCGTGACACAGTCTTTCGCGGCTTTGGTGATGGCCAGCAGGTCAACCCTGAGCACCTGCATGAGACATCATATTCCACATGTTGAGTCCCTTAAGTATCACATAGCCGAAGCATTGAAAATCGAGTAGAATAAACCCATGCGGGATAATGTACCTCGTCCACGTAGCTGGGGAACATGCTCCACGAGTCCGATTTCTTGCTGTACATCTTCTCCAAACACAATTTCTTCACACGGTGAAGGATTGTGTATGGGACCTTTCTGTTGGCCACTTCTGTCACAACCGCTTGCAGCGCCTTGGGCTTCACAGATGGGTCCTTCACGATGGTGCTCTCTATCTGCCGTGCAACCCACCTCATGGAGCGCACGAGGTTACCCCGGCCAAGGTCGGGGTCACAAAGGTGGCCATCCACGAACGACGTGATGTTGACTGCTCCGGACTTCTTGTTGTACCCGGCACGAACGATCCATGGGCACTTCTACGTCGCATACTGCTTCCACCACGCCACAAAATGAGTGCAGTCGCTTTTCAACCACTTGCGTTCCATGTGGCTGTGAACCACATACTCTTCCACTGTGGCTTTGCATGCAGCCATGTTCTCAAATGTTGAGCCACCGAGGAAGTCCACCGTAGCCTTCCGCTTCTTTGGGGTAGCACATGGGGTGGGGTTCGAGATGCAGGCGGCGCCAACCTTCACCTTGGCATCGGTTGCCTTTGCCTCAACGTCAAAACCAATGGGCAGGCCCTTGGTTGAGAGCACACGCCCGCCTACACGGGACATCCTGGGAGGACCCTCAGCTTGAGGGCGTGGGGCCTCGTCAACCGCAGGGGGCGGTGCATCGTCGTTGTCGGTGGTGGGTGTCTGGTGCGTCAAGCACGGATCATTTGTTAAGTCGTCGTCGCTATCATCCGGTGGGAACTAGGATGTTGTGAGAGCTCCGCCACCTCTCTGGTGCGTGGTCCCCACCATTGGGAGACATCATGGGCACCTTGTTCATAACAATTGGCTCTATATAACCGGGAGACCCACGTTTGTCTCGCATGCACCGTCAACGAGGCCACCATGGGCATGAGGAACATAATCGATGCTTAGATGCACCACAATGCACTGCAAGGCGAGAACCTCCCACAAGCCACTACTGTCGATGTGGATCAAACAATGTTTTTCGGCAATTGGTACGACTGCAATTGAGGGAAGTACATGGTAGCCGTGCATGATGGGAGGTACATTGCATCTCGGGAAACCGGCAGGATGTGACACCTGACAGGCTGTCAAAATCAGATACGAATGCGGTGGAACACACGGACTCGTTTGAGGAGGACGAATGTGCAATTTGTTAAACTTCGACGATCCTTCAAACAACGGACTGAGATGAAGCAATTGGCTCTATCATATGCAAAACGTTTCTACGAGCCAAAGCGTTGCATTATCTTATCTAAGACCCCAGTCATGAAGGCGTTGGAGACTTAACAAACCACGTCAAATTCTTTCCATGTCACGCGTACGGCTGCCGACGACGGTCGTTTCCGTGTGGTTGCTGAAATCTATGACAAATATGTTAAAACCTTGAAACATATGTCAAGCGTGCCCATGACTCACACTAACCAGGGGCACAGATGTCATGTCGTTTTCAACTATGGACACCGCAATCATTTCAATTCCAACTATGGACACCGCATGCGTCTCGGTTTCGACTTTGGACACCGCCGTCGGTTCAATTTCGACTATGTGCACCCGGGATCTATCGACCGAAACGATGGACATGTAACAACTCCATCCTAAGCATTTAATGAACTTTGAATGACAAGTGTCGAGGGTGTATAGCACACATACAATGCCGAGAACAAGAATGAGGCATAATTCAAGTCATCGACATTCGAGCCGAGCGACACCTATAAGGTCGCGTCGTGAGTGGCTGATTCGAGAAGTTCCGCCAAGTGGGGGAGGGCTTCAAGAATTACCAGAAAAATCGAAAGTGTTTTCAGGAAGACGTTTTTTAAGGCGATTTAGAACAACTAGGGACGATGGAATAGGGTGCAAGGAGTTCACGCCCATAAAAATTCAAAACATAGGTATCCTGTCAAATCCGCGGAAGTGCTTTCCAGGACACTGACAAGGCGAGCGTTGGCACAACCGCATCTGCTCACTCGAACACGAGCGAGCAAATCGACGACCCCCGAGCCTTGGACGCTATCAACGTCCTATCGCTATTTACGTTCTATAACAGCCGTGGGCTGTTTTGCGACTAACTGTGGAACCAAAATGTATGGGTGACCCTCCCCCCCTCCCCCCAGTGGAAAGTGTATGAGGGGATTGTATAAGGGAGTGAACAGAATCTTACATGATGGCGCCATACAAAAGTGCACTTGTGTACAAGGAGGAGAATCAACATACAAGATATATTAGGTCATTTACACAAGTGTAATTTTTCAACATAACGTCACTTGTTCAGTGGTACACTCCTTCATAGCCTTGCCTCATACACTTTTGCCGTTCGGACCCTCCCTCTACCCCCTCCCCCGTCAAGTGGTAAGTGTATGAGGGGAATGCATGGGGGAGTTCACACAATTTGGTATGACAGTGATGTACAAAATACAGACCTATGTAGGAGGAGAGATTTCATGGAAGTGATGGGTTATCATGTACACAAATGTAGAATTTCAATGTAATGTCACTTGTTTAGTGATACACTCCTTCACATAATTGTCTCATACGCTTTTGTCCTTTGGACCTCCCCCTATCGTCTCCTTCCCCCTAGGCCAGTAGAAAGTGTATGAGGGGAGTGTATAAGTGAGTAGACAGAAGTTAAAATGACAATGACATACAAAAGTACACTTGTGTACAAGGAGGAGAAACTTCATAGAAGTGACAGGACATCATGTACACAAAAGAGATTCTTTGAAAATCTCTTAACGGGTAAGTTCACGTAGACGTTACACGGAAGATTCTTCATTATGTGACCTTGTCCTCTAGTCCGACTAGGAACATTCTATGAAAGTTGCCATAATGTACGGGTGAGTACAAGGAAGGTACTTGGAATCTACGTGTACAGAAAAATATGTGGTGTACACAGATATAGTAGTGCATGAATTTGGGGTGATTGGGACTAAATGCACAAGCGGAACAAAACTCGCAAGTGAGGAGATCGTGCCCTACAAGACACGCTTGATGTACCTCTGTGTGATCTATACGGACACTCAGGCTGAGGGCCTTTATGCCAAGATCGCCACTCGTAACACTACAAGTGGAGCGCCTCGGTACGGGACCTGACACTCGCTAGGCTTCCAGCCGAACGGTCAAAGACGACCACTGGGCTCACGCAAGTAGCCTGGGCTCAAAGGGCTGAACGGAGGCTAAGAGACAGGCACGACCACATCCGATGAGGACTGAGGCACAGGGGTAGGTGATGTCATAGGAGGAGAGGTTGGTTAACTGATGGGAGACGCAGGACTGGGAGTGGCAGCAGGTACGTCCACAAAGACAGGAGTACCAGAATACAGGAGTACAGGAGTACAAAGGGACAACATCATGGGTGTCTGTGGGGTGCGAGGGCACAAGGGAGAAGACAGGCTGGGCGGGAGAGGTCTCCGGGTCGACAGCAATGATCGTCGGGTCATCAAGAGCCCGAGACCGAGAAGGGGGGGGGGCTCAAACGGACACATCAGCCGGAGAAGAGGTGCTCGTAGGCTCAAAATCCCCCATCCGTCGAGAAACCTCACACGCAGGAACGTGTGTGACAGACATTGACACAATCAAGGTCAGATCGCGGTAGGTGAGAGACTCAAATAAGAGCGTGTCGTGGGGCTCAACAATGCAACGACGGGCGGGGTCCCAAAAACGCCATGCCTTCAACCGTGGGGAGATGATAATGAAGACACACAAGTGACCCCGCGGAGAGACCTTGGATCCCTGCTGATCCTCCGTGTACCACACAGAAACCACTGAGCCCCATACATGAGCAAGACGCAGATCGGCACGGTGGCCAAACCAGAGCTCATATGGTGTAGCGTGGTCCAAAAGAAGACGGGGCGGGAGGCAGTTACGGACCCTTGTCATGTAGGCAAATCCTTCGAAGGCGAAGTATTCTGGGAGACCGCACACAGACCACATAGCATAAACCGCTTCCTCCATGGTANGAGCAAGACGCAGATCGGCACGGTGGCCAAACCAGAGCTCATATGGTGTAGCGTGGTCCAAAAGAAGACGGGGCGGGAGGCAGTTACGGACCCTTGTCATGTAGGCAAATCCTTCGAAGGCAAAGTATTCTGGGAGACCGCACACAGACCACATAGCATAAACCGCTTCCTCCATGGTACGGTTCCAGTGGTCACAGACACCATTCTGCTAAGGAGTGGCAAGAGCAGACACCTGGTGAAAAATCCCGCGCTCGGCAAAGAAACTATCCATTTGGCCAAGAAACTGGACACAACGATCTGAGCGGAAGGTATGCAGCGAGTGGCGAGACTGATGCTCAGCCATCACTAGCCAGAGACGAATCACGAGAGCGGCATCACTCTTTTGGCGCAGGCTATAGACCCACCGCATCTGGGTGAAGTCATTGGTCAGGGTCAGGACATATCGGCCCTGATCGGATAAGGACTCGACACGGAGAGGAATGAAAAGGTAGGAATGGACTAGCTCGAGGGGATGAAGGGCTGGAGAACGGGAGTCAAGGTAGGTGTGGCGATGCATCTTACCCTGAGCGTAGAACAGACAATCGGTCCTGGGAGGCCTCTCAAAAGAGGCCGCCTCAAGACCGAGGGCGGGCTGTTTCCTAATGAGCTTCGACATAGTGTCGGAGCTCACATGACACAGACGTTAATGCAGCAGGCACTGGTGCTCAACAGATAAGGCACTAGTGAAAAACACACAAGTAGGAGGGGAAGGAGAGCAAGGAGGAGAAGAGATCCAAGGAACATGATGCACATCATCCACAACAGAGGCACGAAGAACAACAGTGCGAGTATCAAGAGCATTCACTCTCGCGGAGTCGGCAGTGTGCTCCACAGAGAGTCCCATCAAAGTGCAAGTTCGCACAGAGAGAAGCCGAGCTCAAGGTTAGGCACAAAAAGCATGTCGGAGAAATACAAGGAGCCAGAAGAACCATCAAAGCACACAATGCCAACACCCTAGACTGGCAAGGACTAACTAGAGCCTGTGCGAACAGAGCAAAAAGATGCCACAGGACCGAGGACAACAAAGTCACTACGACGACATGTCATGTGGTGAGTGGCACCGGAATCGATGATCCAAGTACCACCCGAATCAAGACTGGAGGACATCACGGTGCAACGTGCAATGGAACACTCGGCTATAGACGGGCGCTCGGGTACAGAGGAGGGAAATCGACGAAGGGCACATAGGAGAGACTCAGAAATCCAATCTGTACTATCAAGCCCATCATCATCCCATGCAAGTTGTGCTCCCCCACACGAGTCATCACGAGAGACGAGAACAGACGAACAAACAATCTGTGAACCACCCGGCTATGACGACACACTCGCACCTCCCTAAGAGCGTAGCGCTAGGAGCTTACGGAGCTCGGCAATGTTACGGTCAATGGGGTTTGGGTCTTCGGTGCTCATTGGTGGGGAAGCAGGATCTGCTACGATCATGGTTGCCACATGACCACAAGCTGTGGTGCTTGACGCAGACCGCTGTGCATGTACAACCTGAAGACCGCCAGTGATCTGCGCCCAGTCGAGCAGCTGCTGGCACTCGGTGTAGCAATGAGTGTCTCCACAGTTGTAGCAGTGAACGGTGAGTTCACTGCAATTGCGTGATAACTGCTGCTACGGTGACTGTTGCTAGCCCGAGCCACGCTTCTTTTTGCTCTTCTTCCCCTGTGCTACTGCTACCACACCCTACTTCTAATTCGAGGTAGCTCGGGTGGAAGGGGAAGAGGAGGGTGTGCTAGAGGATGGAGAAGTGAACTGCGAGAGAGGCGTCAGTGGTGACGCGATGACTGGTGCAGCAAGTGAACTCTCTTGGTGGGCGACGGCTACCTCACGAGCGGATTTCACCTAGAGGAAAAGCTGATGCGCCCAAGGAAGAAGCTGAAGGGAGGTGGAGAAGGGCTTGAGCGGGGCGTTGCTGTACCTCGTGAAGATGTCGGCATGCTCAAGTTGGACTCGGATCATGAGCGTGCAAAACGCCCACAGCTGTGTCCCTCCTGCGGTCCTAAGGCACGTGTAGATGCGCATGGCAGGCTGCCAGTAAGCGGCTGCGGGCCTGGCAGGTCCTTGACAAAGGGAGTGGAAGGCGCGGATGCGAGCCGCATGGGTGGCGTGCATCCCTACAGCAAGCAGGGACAATGCTCCCAGACTCGACGTGGGTCAGCACCCGTGCCTGTAACGGCCTCTCCAAGGAAGGGGCAAAAGTCCACGATAGTCTCGCAAGACATGGCGTAAAGGAGTCCGCGCATTGCCCGAGCCGCGGTCAGTACTTGAGCACGGTCCGCAACCTGGTACTGACTGTGGTAGTAGGGCCAAACCCCCTCTCAAGTGGCCCAGACCTAGAAGAGGGTCTCCCAGTAGTCAAAGCCGTCCTCGTTGACATATCGTGGGGGCGGTGTCTCAAAGTCCTTGGGTTGCCGTTCCGTAGGGAGAGCAGCCACAGGATGGGAAAGACGAGGGATAGGGAAGACATCAAGAAGAGGAAAGTCGCCAAGGTAGGGCTCAGGCAAAGATCGGATCTCCGGGAACAGAGAACCGGAACGCGTCTTCAACTAGCGAAGACGCTCATAAAGTATGCAAATCTCCCTCTCGGGAGTGTCATCGTCTATGCAGGGCATATGAGGGTCCTCCTCCATAGGATCAAGAAGTGGCGGGTCCTGTCCTGCCACTCTCTTTGATGTAGCTGCTAACTACTTTGCAGAAGGTGTGACACCACCGACTCGCTAGGAGGTGTGCTGTGGGTCCGTGGAATTACTCCGAAGAAGTTCAGTGAGCGTACGGATGGCGTCGGTCTGCTGCTGCTGTATGCGACGTATCTCATCTTGCTGAATTTGTAGGTCCGCAATGGCCTGCGAGCATGGGCTCATGACCCCGGAGGAGGAGGAAGAAGGATCTGGTGGACCTTTGTTCTTGTCACCGGTCGGAGCCATATCAGTGCTCAGTATGGGGCCAAACGTAAAAAAATCTCTGAACGAGAAACCGATAGCATTTCTTGAGGAGTTGATACTCTCAAAAATTGATGTTCTCACCCCAAAACTACGGACGTCAGCACAACCGATGATGATGTCAATGTTTCTTACACTAGCAAGAAAAAGCTAGCGTTTTTTACGCTAACGAATTCTTTGCCATCGTTTTTTCTTGGAAGGTCACGCGAACTCTGCGTGACTGGTGGGGGTGACCTTGTCACCCCTTGCTTGCGGCCGTGCAGGGGTTGTGTAGGCAAGCATAGTGCCATGCAGGCCTGCACAGTGCTGCGTAGTTTCTACGCAGCAGAAATTACGCAGCAACTGCAATGCTGCTTCTACAGTGCTGCAATGTTGTTGCTGCTTCCACTCCTGCTGCTTTGTTGCTGCTACGCTACATTTGCTGCAGCAGCTGCAATGGTGCTAGTGTGCTTCTACTACTTCTGCTGTTGGTGCTGTACCACTGTTGCTGCTCGCGGCTGCTGATGCCACTGCTCGTATGAGCTGCTGCCGCCATTGTGCAACGTTAGTGCTCGTAGCCGCTGCCGTCGCAAGTTGCTGCTATGAGCTTTGACTCCCTTTTTTCCCTTGTTTTCTGTTTTGTGTACAGGCTGGCAGCAAGACACGGCTGCTCTTGCCACCCGGTTCTGCTGTTGCTACTACTGCTTGAGCTAGTGAATGCCGCAACTCACCCGATGTGGTGGTGGGGACCGAGTGATGATGTCGTTGTTGAAAACGGTTGCAACGAGTCCCAGGATACAGCGGCGGCAGTGACTCTCACTGCTGCTGCTGGTGCTGCTTCTCTGCGGCACAGCTCAGCGAGAGAGGTCTTGCTGCTCTGCAACCATGAGAAAATGCGTGGTAGCTTCCTAGCAATATTGCCGCTGACTAGGCATCAGTAATTGGTCAGACGGTGACGACAGTCACAAGTCATGCACACAACGCCAAGGGTCTGGCTAAGGGACACAAGGCAAAGTGTTAAAATTCTTCAATAGCATTTGCAAAGAGAAATGACAAATGACAGTTCCATGGCATAAGTACCTACCGCGGCGCACGGCGGGTGTCGCACGCGGTAGTGCAAGGTCTGTCCTAAAACTTTCCCAAAACCACTGTTTTGGCCGTAACTCAGCGTAGTTAAGTCTGAACGCTACGCCGTCTGAACCTACATGTGGAAATCTCAAGCTAGATGCTATGACTGGTCACATGCATGCATCCGACATTAAATGGTGGACACACAATGCAAAGACATGCAAATCAGGCCCATGGCCAGTCCACCGATGAAATCCTACATGCTGCAGAAAAACTGCAAAAGGTCCTAGACAGCATCCAGGACTCTGGAGTGACCGTTGATCAGCTTTGAGCAGGTAGTCCACCACCAGACAATGCCCCGGTGCCACCTGGTTCCGCATCAGGGTTCTGCATGAGCATGGACACGGCCGAGTGGTCATAGTAAACTGTACAAGTTGACATGAACGTCACAAATCACAACAGAACCGCGCCACAAACAGACGTAGTCGTCATAGGGAATTTTTGTGAATATGCATCCAAATACCCTATCGTTCCACGTGGCACTGCCACATGGAAACAGGACCGTAGCGGCCAACTAGAAGGGAGGAGGAGTGACGCAATAGATTTTCCATCGTGGCACTCCTTTCACCTAGATTCCGGCCACGGATGTTTTCCAGGCTATAGTCGAACCATACTCTATCCTATTATATTTATCCTGGCTTTGGCTCCTCAAAACTTGAGCCTGGAGTACCCGAAGTACCCGATAATGATTTAACGACCATTTTAGCCTATAATAATGCTCCGTACGCTACATTCCTCCCCCTTTGCTTTGAACCGTCCTGGTTCATCTTTGCTTGCGGAGGTTTGATCATTGCATACTTCATGATGCAAACCATGCAACAAGAAGCGCAAACAAGGACACACATGTGAACGCTTGTCATCCGCAACATGGTTGCGTCACGTTCACGCACAATCAACCACACACTTGTGGTTTTTGTGCTTATGGTCATTAGTGTACAACATCTAGTGTTGATCGCGTGATCCTTGGCTCTTATCAAGATGAAACACGTACAATCCTTGTACGTTCTTCACAAGTGTTGAGGAGTATTCACCAGACTCGTCATACGTGTGTGTCGATGGCATAGTTGATGCCTTTTGGGACGTACATTGTCAACAATGTCATGCCAGTTTGGAAGAGAGTACATAGGATGAGTTTTGCCACATTCCGTATGGTGCGTGTTCAGCAAGCTGTTGTGGTGACGCCTCCTCCCCCTTTGCAAGGAGCGGCCCTGCGACCAATTTACCTGGCGTCCCTGCAAAAAGTGTCGATGTCCACACAACACTTCCCATGTCATTCAAACATGATCTCTTCCAAGGGGATGTTGCCAAGGTGGTACCTCCCTGCAACATTGTTAGTACGTGCAACCTAGTATCTGGATATCAGGCCTCTCGGGTCGCAACCATGTGTTCAAGACCATGCGTAGGTCTACTAGACCTCTTTCAGCACCTGTGGGTTGGTTGGCTGAACACGACCAAGCTCCACTAAGCCCATGCAACTCGCATGCTAGCTTTTTCTTAGGGTTGGGAGGCACCAAGATCCTAAGGCATAGTTGTTGAGCACACTTGTTTTCCGTTTAAAGGTTACACTCATCATTGAAAGAGGTGGCATTGGTCGTCTGGCAGGCGTTATTGTCGTCAAAGTTCATTGTTAGAAACAAAAATGCTCCGACCTAGATGATCTTGGTCTCAACCATCATCCCCTCTTTTCTGTCTGAAATGGGTACTGTAGGCTACCACTCACGTCCCCGTCAAAAGCGTACAGTATTCACCAAACGGGTTTACCACGATCACAATCATTGCTGTAGAAGTTGGAAGAACACCTTTCAAATGTCAATTCCTTGTGATTGTGATCAAACACTCCCAACTCGCATCCGGTGAGCCTAGAACAACCAGTTCCAAAGTCCTTCTGTGCTTATGTCATCACATCCTAAGGTTCCATTCGGGAACTCGTCACGAGTTGTGTTTTCCATGTCACAATAAAACTTGTTGCTTCAACGTCTTCTGTTGTGTATATTCGGTACTTCCACTCAACAGAGTTTTTTCTATATGCCTCACCCAAGGCACTTGTAGAGAAGATCGTCCTCATTGAAGACATCCAAGAAACAACCACCGTTGTGGATACCACCACAGTGACATCCAAAACATAGTGTACTTGCATTCGGCAATGTACTTCAAGTGAACCATCTCCAGAGCCAAGGGAGTTCAATCGCTTTATCAAGACCTTCCGGGTCATCAAAGCATGGTTCGACTACACCGTAATGTCAATGATCTCCTTGGAGATTGGTTTTGTTCAAACAAATTGGACAGCCGGTGCTACACCATGCCTTCGGTATAATTGGAATTCATCCACATGATGTTTGAAGAGCGTGACGTACACGACTAGTGTACCATGTCACAATGCCTTGAAGCTTGAGACGTTTCTCAAAAAATTAAAAGAATCTAATGAGGAGTATCATTCATCAAGGTCCATCTTGAAGAGTCCTCATATCAACATTTAGTTATGACACACTGGTCATTGTTTTGCCTCCATGTTGATCATGACTTGTTATGTGGTTGGTCGGAGCACCAAGATGTAGGTGCTAATACATTATTACCTTGAAGCTATCGGCTTATACATCGTCTCCACAATCATAAGCTTTGAGTGCAAAACCTAGACCTTGACGTGATCCCAACTATGTTGTAGTTGGTTTGTATAAATCTATGAGATCGTCATAGTTCTCTGGAGCACCATTAGTAGGAAATGAGTGAAGCTCATTTTCTCTTAAACGGATTTTCACTTAATTGTGGATGAGTTTATGTCATCGACATCCGTTCACGTACTTTTGTCTATAAATGTCCATGACATGTTCACTTGCCGAGTGATGATTGACTGAAGGTGTCGCCTTCAAATTTGTTCACTTTTGACATTCAGTCAATCGTGTAATACGCAAGAGAGTGACTTTTCCAGTCTTCGACCAATGCACTACAACATCTTTGTTCCCCTTTGGAACATTTACAACCCCCACTCACAAGTATCCTTGTCTTTTCAACAGGGTTGTTAGTACACTCATGTACCCTTTCATTGTCGGTACCGGTCGGGTACCCCGATTTGTGTCTATCACTCACCGAGTGAGAGGGTGTCAATGGTTTCGCCATTGAAAATTCATTCAAGGATATCATCCTTGACACATTCAATCATGGACCGATGTCTGTTTCGGCCATGACTAATGATGCACACAACCTCCGAAAGGTACTGATGCATCTAGAGCACACCGTGTACAGACAACGCGATGTCAATCCTAGAGAATTGAAGTCGGCATGCTGACAGACCATGTCCATTTCACATCTCATGACATAGTTATGACACGATCTTAGTCATGAAATGATCACATTTTCCTGTCAACATTGTAGTGCAATGGGGCGTGCGACTGTCGTAGTACACGTCTTGCGTCCACCAAACTACTTGTTTGGTGAAATAGTGCTGCCATGTTTATCCAAGACATCAGCTGATATCTTCAGCTTGTTCAATTGTCACAAAACCGTCGCGATCATTCGTTCGTCCAACTTATCCACAACTTGATGTTGTGATTGACGTACCAACAGATTGTGGATAAGGTTTTTGTGCATGTTGTGAACAGTTTTCACGCATGCCGTGCACCCATTTTCACGTGGTTGAAGTACAGCGGCGTGAATCGCATACCATGATCCATTAAAAAGTGGGTTGTCTTTGGCACCTCCTGTGGTCAAGCAAGCCGTGCATGTTTTGGAACTGCAATTCAACCGACGGGGCTGTTGTAGCATGCTCCATCTATGGATGCGGAGGAGTTCACCCACCTTTAGCATGGTCCAAATTTGAGGAAATCATCCTTGTCACACAATGATTTATCCGAAAAAATCCGGTTTGTACTTCTTTTCGAAGTACCTTTCCAAACTGCTACCGGCAGGGTGAAGTTTTTAACTTCAAATGGTCGTCCCTGTTGGTGACGACCAAGATCATTGTGTTTTTTGTACACCATTTGGGCATACATCTGATCACCACAACCGTCTTTGATTGCTTCTAGCCATGCAGGCCTGTTCTCTATTTGAAGAATTTGACAGTCTGTCCATCATCAACCTCATCGAGATACCTTACAAATGTCAAACAACGTGTTTTCGGCAATTCAAATAACGCGCTTGATGCACTTGCCCATAGAACCACCCCGCGCATTGATCATATGCTTGTGTTTGGCAGTCTGTCACAAGCTAGTCTGACAAGGCAACGAGTTGGCTAGTTCTTGCTACTTGAAATAACGGGGTGTGATCGGCACCCATGTTACTATTGCAATCGGCTATCATAACATGTGTTGTACCATCAACACTAGCATGGCTAGTCCAATCATAGCTCATAGCCATAGTGCGTTCGGCGCTCGCATTAGTGGTGCATTTGGTACCCATGACAAAAGTGCAACCCACAGCTCTTATGAATCGTGTAATTAGCGTTTATGACAACGGTGCATTTGGCACTCTTGCAATCGGTGCTTATGACAACGGTGTGTCGGCACGCGGTTTTACCGGCGCACTCATCGGTCATACATTCAACGCTCATGGGAATTGTGCATTCGGCACTTGCTTGAATGCTATGATTGCCTTTTCCATGTTGGTCATATTCCAAGTGCAACCAGCACTTGTCAATCGGCCATCACACGTGGATTTCCACCATCGCGTTTGTGTTTTGAGTGTGATCGGCACTCACATTCTTGTTTTGTCAAAAATCCATTCATTGATGATTTATCCAACATTCTTGGTGCGATCGACACCCACGTAGATACACAATCTGCATAAGTTTTGGTCATACCTCTGTACACCATGAGCACTGCGTTCGCCACTAGCATCACGGATGCTTTTGACATTCGTGATTAAAGTGCAACTAGCACTTTTTCAGTGGCGTCTTTGACACTGAGAAAATTTGTTCAACCAGCACTTGTGCTGTTACCTATAGTGCAATAGGTACTTCCATCCATGATGTGGTCGACGTCCGTGTAACCATGCAATTAATACTCGTTTTGTGTTGTCTGCACATTTTGCATTCTTGCGACTAGTAGGAGAGTCGTTGAGCGGTTGCAACACGTTCGATGTTTTCTTTTTATTTTTTCATTGATCATTTGTCTCAATGGACG
>SZWC01001281.1:0-21915 GCA_023375785.1 Penium margaritaceum | reverse complement strand
TCATTCTGGTTCAAACGACGCGTTGTTCTGACACTTGTGCAGGAAGTTATGACCTGGTGAGTGTTTTAGCCTCCACTGGGCCGTTCTGGCAGTTTGCGTAGTTTTACGCGAGCTTCGCCTGGTGCACAGCCTGATGCGCCCATGGCTGCACACCAGGCCTCATAGCTGTTTTGTTGGTGATTGCTCATTTTTGTAACTCTCTCTACATGTGTTTTATTTATGGAAGCACGTTTGACACTCTGTTTGTGTCGCCTAGCCAAACCCTTGCAGTTTTGCGCCTGACCTGTGTTGGCGCCACAAGCTGACTGAGCATTGGTGCCCAGTCAGTGGCAAGAGTGCTATGAAGCTTCCTTGTAATCTCATTTTGGCATCAGAGCAAACGAGCCACAGCTCGTTGTGCTGTGCAGCCGAGACGCAGTAGCGACATCAATAAGTGGTAATAGCAATAGCCACACATAGTAACAGCAGCAGATCCTAGAAGGACTCACTACGACTATGTTGTAGCAGAGTGGTGGAGGTAGAGGAGGTCTCACCGACAGTCGCAAGCAACACCAGCAACAGGAGCCGCAGTAGCAACACGGGCTGGAAGAACCGATAACAGTAGCAGCTGCACAAGCAAAAACTGTAGTAGTAGAAGTAACAGGAGCAGCGGAAGTAATAGGAGCAACTGTTGTAGCAGCGGCGGAGGGCAACAGCCACACCAACAGCCGTAGTAGCAGCGACAGTGGAGAGCAGCTGTAGTAAGAGCGACAGAGGGCAGCAGCCATAGCAGCAGCCGTAGCAGTAGTAGCAGCTGGAAGTAGTTACAACTCTAGCAGCGATGAGCAACTGTAGTAGTAGTGGAGGGTAGTAGTCACACCAGCCGGCATAGCAATCGCAGTAGTGACGAGCAACTACGGTAGTAGCGGGGGCCGGCAGTAGCCCCAAGAGGAGCCGTAGTAATTGCAGCAACTGGGAGTAGTTGTAACTGTAGCAACGGCAAGTAACAACTAGCAGCTACAATAGTAGCGGCTGCAAGCAGAAGTCGCAACAGAAGTAACAGAAGTGGCGCCGAGCTGCTACACACGTGCTCTCTAATCGTACTAGTAGCAACACATATAGTAGGAGCAACAGGATGTAGCAACAGACTCGGCAGCAACAACAGTATCAAGCAGCAGTAGCAATGCGCAGTACCAGTAGTAGCAACGGTGCTTTGTCACGTGCACTACAACATTGGCAGCAGCAGCATGGACAAGAGCAGGCGTAGCAGCCGCGGGAGCACCTACAGCTCTCGTCGTCACTATCGTAGCAGTAGGAGGTTCCTATGCAGATTCTTGCTATAATAGGCTCACCCGTAAGGACGGAAGGGGGTCGTCAATGAGCTCCCCCACGGGCGAGCTTGCCGAGCGAGGTCGCTCGACGAGCTTGCTCGTGATGAGGGTCAAGCCAGACACTCAAATAGTAACAAAAAAGGATAGGGGGGATCCACAAGTTGGGCACTCGAGGAAAACCCCGGTGGGGGTATCCCATTGGCACCAAAGTGATCAGTGATAAAAAGGGGGGAAGCGAAAGAGAAGAAAAGATGGCTTCAGGCCATAACCATTGGCGTTCAACGGCAATCACGACAGGAGCAAAGAAGTGGCCAGGGGTCACACTCGTTGGTTGGCGACGGTGCCAGCTACATCAGCAACAGTAGCAACCGTAATGGCACCACCGGTTGCTTTACCATCCACAGGAAGTGTGGTGCAGACCACTGCCGTCGGTGTTGACGGCGGCCGTAGGGAACCACGACAACAGTAGCAGTACTGAAGGCAATTTGAGGTCGCAATTTGCGTTAGCCATGCAATAGCAACATATCAATCATGTAACAGTCACATAGCAACGCACCACCAACGTGGTGGTGGCCGTCCGTGTGACGACATTGCAGCACGTGTGAGAGACTGTGCTTCGATCGCCCACCTCTCCTTGTGGCCTTGTGCTAGCGTAAGAAAGTCCTATGTGCACTCACCCACACCATGCTATAGAGATGAGTAGACTGGTATGGCAGGGAGCGTAGCCGGCGCCGTGGTTGGCACCGGCACTGCATGCGTGGCAGGCGCCACGTCCACAGTGGCACTTGTAGGCGTGATATACGCCTCAGGCATCTAACGACTTTGCTTGCTGTTATTGTAGCGATCAACACCATGGCTGGTGCCAGTGTCGCGAGCACCCTGCTTGGTGGTGACTGCCTTGGATACAGTCCCGCCCTTCTTCTTCACCATCTGATTGAGAGACATTGTCAACCGATACCATGGCGCTCCTCAGTGGAGCTATGGTGGTATTGTACACTGAGCTCCCATGTCTAAAGCTCATGGTGCAGCAGCTCGTAGACCATGTGGTCTATGAGCAGGCGCTTTCCACCATGAAACTGCAGACATCCCCATGCTCCTTTTCACAATCCTCAGCTCGGTCAGTGGTGTCACCTCACGGTGCTACGCCTCCCGACCTCAACTCTACATTTGACACCCTCCCCTCTATCCTAGAGTCAGTCGGAGTCATCCCAACATTTGACCCCTCCGCTTCTATGATAGTGCCTTCAGCTCGTGCTCCTCGCACTCGCACTCAAAACGTGAGGCACCGGACGACACGTTTGGTAAGATGTGCCCAGCAGGCAAGGATAGTAGGAGTAGTGGCAGACGTTACCGTCGAGCTGACTCCCTCGTCCTCGGTCACAGGGTTGGTGCGGCATCCCTTGTTAGCTTCTACCGGTGTGTTGGTCCAGGGGGGGATGGAGTGTTCGTTGATGAACACCGGAGAGTGTAGGAGGGATACGACGGACGGTGCTGCATTAAAGGGCGCTCTCTGTGAGGACGAGTCATCCGTGGAATGGTCCAAAATAGAGGCGGAGGCGGACGAGTGGTCCGACACGGATTTGGAGGCACACGTAGAGATGGAGATGGAGATGGATATGGTGATGGAGATGGAGACTATAAACTATGTAGCAGAGACCACGACCAGAGAGAAAAGTGTGGCAACAATAGTGGATGGGACAACAACAGTAGTGGCGGTGACAGCCGACACATGTGGAGTAGACGTCCGGGTAGTGGGCGTGTTGGCAGCCACCGATATCATGATAGTAGCAGCAGTAGTAGTCGCTACTATAGACAGGACTCCAATAGTGGATGTCCTTGTTGATGTAGACACCGCAATGATCGTGGGCCTTGCAACAAATAGTACGACCATAGCAGGGATAGACGCTCCCTCAGCCGCAGCATCAGCCATTGTAGGTACATATATGATTGGGGCACCCACAGAGGCAGGAGACGTCAAGGTTGCAAGCATGTCCGATATGGCCAATGCCACTGCCACAACTGTCTATGGAGGTGCAGCCGTCGTAAAGAAAACAGCTCAAGCAGAAGCTGATGCATCAGTAGCCAAGCAGGCCCTTGTGCTCCAGCATCTACGCTCTGCACTTCCCGACTAGGAGGATGTAGTTGCATGTGCAGACAGGCACATACAAGACCTCACGCTTGAGTTACATGCAACAATCACACGTTGGAGCATCGCAAATGCTGCAAGTCGTTGGGTAGTGGCAGTAGACGTCGAGGATGTTTACATGTGCCTCGAGGTTGCTGAGTGGACGTTGCACGGTGCAGTGTCAGACTTGTCCCGACAGTTGGAGGAGGCGATATCAATGGATGCTTCAGCACTGGCGGCCCTTGTAGGAGCACCCGTTACCCTACTGAACTTTGATTTTGTTATTACATAATTATTTGAGACAACAGATTCATGATTTTGGTTACAAGTTAATACATACATTTGGTCAAAACGAATACGGTCAAAAAAATGTTATTGCACAGACCTAGTTCAGTCCTCCTTGGATGTTCTACATGTTATGATACGGTCTTAGGCTCATTTTTGGGTACACTTGAGAAGTTTTTACCCACTCTGTAAAATCTACGTGATGCAAGTTCGACGCTCACTTGCAAGCAATGGGGCAAAGGAGCGAGGGACGGGGGAGGGGGGTAGGGAGAGTGACAAGAGGTTGATGTTGCACAAGAGACAAGAATCTTCTTTGACAGATGATGTGTACAGCAAACATAGCAACCTAGGGAAGAAAATCCTCTTCTCTATACCCCTAGATGTCCTGATCAGTCATGAAAGCCAAGGTGTCTGGGGCTGCCGCACTCTGAAAAGCCTGATCAAAGATGATGTTGAAACCGACACCAGACCAGGCGTTGCGGACGACTGCGCTGTTGGTTTGCAGATGCGCCCATCCTTTGTGCATCCATCCTACTGCTGCGCCTTTGATGTGACGCATGCCCATGTTGATGTTGTCATCTTCCTTCACACGTTCGTCCACCCATGCCGGGTATGCCTTGGTTACTTCCGACTTGAATGGACGTTGTAGACCTACATTGACAGGCTGCAATTTGGATGTACATCCAGCAGAGATGTAGTTGAGGAGGACCCATGGAAACCTCTCGCGCACCCATGTCTGAAACTGATGGGATGCTTGCGGACGCCATGCGTCCAAGATCAAGAGAAGCTTCGCATGCTCGGTAGACAACTTTTGATGCTTACAGATGCCGATGAAGTAGGGTTCCAAGACCATGCTGAACCACTCCTTTGAGGTTTTGCCGCTCGCCCAATGATTGTGAGTGTGGCTGAAGTGTCATGCCATGTTGCGTTGCATCTAGGTGGAGTTTTTACCACGCGGATGGCATGCGTTTGCCTTCCCTGTCAAAATGACCTGGAGCGGAAGAACCTCACCATCAACAGCCAACACGATGACAGCTGTTACCTGGCGCTTTTCGTCCTTTCCAAGAACTTTTCGCTCCTTTCCACCACGCGGTGCGTACGTGTACCTTGGCGATGGCACAAGTTGCACTCTTGTGTGGTCTGCGTTGACCACCAAGGAATCAATGATGCCATGCAGACGGACCAAAAAAGCAGCCCTCTTCAACATCTACTCTGCACGTGCCTCCCAGTCATCCGGAAGTTTCTGGGAGGCTGTCGTCCCGCAGCGCCATGACCAGCCAAGTTCATCGGCCATGAACCGTTGGCACCAGCCTCGTGAAAAGATTTCTTCGACCTTCTTGCTGCTTACACACGTGACGCCACGCTCAGCAATGATGGACATGATCCTGTCGCGGATGGTGCTAGAGCAGAGTGGAGCGCCGCGTTTGCGCATGCACTCCAGTGCCCGGAGAATCTCTCCCTTGAGTTCCAGGTGCTCTGTAAAGTGGCTCTTGCGTCCACGGCTACCCTGTACCCTCGACGACTGCTTTGCTGCTTCTTTGATCGGTTCAGGAGGTGCTGCTATTAGAGCTCCGGCGTAAATAGGAAGCAGACGCATCACGCCCTTCTCGTACCAGCCACAGAGAGTGTTCGGTGATAGCTTTGCGTGGATGGATGGCACATGCGGCAGCTGGTAGTGGTGGCGAAGATGCTCGACCACATTTCTCACGGATCTGGTTTGCACGAATGCGGCATGGATGATGGGGACGTGTCCCAGTCCATACCAGTCCATGTAATTGCCCCTCTTTCCACTATCTGTCGATGTCAAGTTGTCGGAGGGAGGAGGTTGTGGCGGTAGATTCTCAGGGTTGGTGATGGTGTCAGCGAAGGCAGTTGCTCCGTCAGCGATAGCGTCATCATCCAGCTCTTGCATGAGAGATTCGAATACAGCATGGTCCACTTTCTCCCGTGCAGCTTCTTTTGCACTTGGAAGTGGAATTAGGGTTGCATGGTCTGCTGCATCGTCACCGAAATCACCACAGACGTCGCTGTTGTCTGACTCATCGTCGGACAGCACGACACGCCGGCTGTGCTTGCACTTCGGGAGTTGCTCATGGACACTCTCGTCCGGTGATGGCTGAATGTCAGGTGGTGATCCGGACAACACCACTACTGGGAGAGCCACAGGCACGGTGTCAAGTAATGGCGAGACGGATGGAGGAAGAACGAGCTGGTGCTTGCGTGGCCGGGTCCACGCCGCTACTGAGGGACAAGGACTGGCTTGGTTGCAGCCAGTACTTGGGCAATGTTCTCACGGTGTTCATCTCTCGTCACATTCTGGAAAAAAGCAGTTAGACGAGACATGTCTACTGTTGCTTCAGGCACGGGTCATTAGGCGATGGAAATTGTCAAATGGATCACCCCGACTGAGTATCACGACAAGATGAGACCTTATTGCACACGTTCGAAAGCAGACAACGGCTACCAGCCGTTGTCTTCTTTGCAACGTGCACAAAATTGATAGCACAAGGGTTAAGGCGCAAATGAAGTTGAAGAAATGTGCACACCATCAGAGCTGAACAGAACCACCGGAAAAATCCTTGCATGGAAAACGAAATCATCATCGCAACCCAGACTAGGTTCGTCTTAAATGAATACACAATAACATTGCCCCCGGCCGACGAATCGTAGTTACACCCCCAAAAACATTTTCTTTTACGAGATCAAAGTTCAGTACGGTACCATGGTCCACACAGCTGACAGCCGAGTGGCGGTTGTGTCAGATGAGCTTGCAGCAGTCACCCCTATAGGTGCATCTAACGTGGAGGATGCACAGCGAGCTGTAGACCTCCGACTCATGGCTCCCCTGACCGGCAACGCTGACACCATGGCGGTTCTAGCAAACGACACAGCTACACAAGTCCGATTTGCAGTTCTCGTACCTGAGTGCCTGCCCTCCGCGGTCGACGAGCAGGAGGTAGTCATGGCTCAAGCGGAGGTGCACGTGTAGGGTCTCACGGCCGAGCTCCAGGAGGCCAGCAGCCGTTGTTACACTACGGATGTTCCACCACAACGAGCTGCTGAGGAGTAGGTGGAGGATATGCACACGCAACTCGAGGCAACTAAAAGGTCTCTATAGGATGCACGTAGGGGCCGGGCGGACGTTTAGCAGTACGTGGACGATTGGTTGGTTGTGCACCAGGGCTTGGGATGTGCCCCGGGACGTTGTACGGGCTCCAGATGATGGTGATGATGCAGCAAAGGAAGATTCACTGAAGGATTCCAACCTCCGGCTAGCATGCGACGGTCGAGTGGTAGGTGCTTCAGCAGCAGCAGGTGCCTGCATAGCAGCTCCTCCTGCAGATGCAGACGCTACACATGCTGACAAAGTGTCGATGCCCTGCCACCAGCTAGCGGCTCGGTTATAGATGATTTGATGGCTGACCTGCGAGATGAGGCGGTGAGGCTGTAGGAGGCCGTGGCTCATGCCGAAGTGCACGAAATTGAGGTCCACAATCAGGTTCATTCCGCGACCCACCGCCAGTATGCCGTAGATGGAGCCGACCGGCCGGTAGCAGTAGCACAGGTGGACGAGTTATACACACGTTTCAATGCTGCAGAGTCTGTGTGGCAATGTTTAGCTCAATAGATGGTAGGCATATAGCAGGTGATGCAGCTGGAGAAGGCTCTCAGTGCTGCACCAGTCACAATAGTCGGGGACGACAGTGGTCACGACTACGACAGTGATAAGGACGAAAGTGTCGATGATGTTGTGGGTTGAGACTACATGTGTACACGTCCCACCAACGTTGTTCTCACCCTTGTTGTTTCTACGCAAATACATGTGGCCATGGGGGAGACATGCTCCCTCCTCACGGGGCATGTTGTGCACAGCTATCAGCTTTGCTCATGTTGTCGGGCCCTGCCACACAGGGGGAGTGTTGGCGCGTGTGCTTTCGCCCGACGCCTCCCTATACACATATCATGGATACACTACTTTTCTATGGTTGACATGGGTCAAGGTGGTGGTGGTCAAGACCCACATACTTTGTGGGTTCTGCCAGTGTGACGAGGAGACCTAGCACCTTGTGACCACCATGTACTTGGTATGTAGTTTTGTATGTCATGCTGCAGGCCAAACAACGCAAAAACCAAGAAGACGTCGCATAGTGCGCCATTATGGTAAGAACAAAATTGCCCCCTTGCAGGGTTTAAGGACTCATGTATGTCAGGGACGTAACACTTCCCACCTTAAGAGTCGCAAAATCCTAGCTCGCTAGAAGACGTTGGCCAGTGACAGCAAAAGTATCCGTCAATCAAATGATCGACGTCTCGGAGGTTGTCGTAAGGCTCCCAGTTGTGGTGCGTGGTGCCGTAGCCCTGCCACTCGACCAAGTATTTAGTCAGTTTCGAATGACGCCGATGTCTGAGGATATCTTCAATCATTTACTCCGTATCCATGTCCACTTGTACAAGAGGTAGAGGTCCAACGTCTCGGCTGGGGAAATTCGTATTGGGGTTTTGGTAGTGCTTCAATATCCTAATGTGGAAGTCAGGGTGGATTTTCATGCGGTTAGGGAGATGAAGTAAAGAGACAACTGGGCTCTGCATTTGCTTGATCTCAAACGGTCCCAACCAGTGGGGTTTGAGCTTCGCGAAGTCTTTTCCTCCAAGATTGATGTTCACGGAGCTGAGGAGGACGCNACGTCTCGGCTGGGGAAATTCGTATTGGGGTTTTGGTAGTGCTTCAATATCCTAATGTGGAAGTCAGGGTGGATTTTCATGCGGTTAGGGAGATGAAGTAAAGAGACAACTGGGCTCTGCATTTGCTTGATCTCAAACGGTCCCAACCAGTGGGGTTTGAGCTTCGTGAAGTCTTTTCCTCCAAGATTGATGTTCACGGAGCTAAGGAGGACGCAATTGCCAGCGTTAAACACGTCATCGCTATGATAGTGGTCGGCTGTTTGCTTCATGCCTGCTTGTCTCTTTGTGAGGGTCTGTCGTGTTTCCTTGCAGATGCTTGTGAAGTCACGGCAATGAATGTCAACCGTAGGGATGTTACTCTAACTCTATAATCCAGCTCTTGCATTGGGAATTATGTTGTACACCACCACCAAAGGTATTTTACCTGTTTTGATGGAAGTGGTTGAGTTGTATGTTAGTTTTGTGGTTGGCAGTTTTGCTACTAAACCCATGCCGTATGGTTCGCATAGATTTCAAAGGAGTTGTTCGACTGTCTGATTGGTTTGCTCGTTCTGCCTGTTGGTTTGAGAATGGAACGCCATAGATAGCTGGATCCAACTGCCATCACGTGTCATCAGTTGGTGCCAAAAACGACTTGTGAAACAACCGTCACTGTCGCTAATCATGGTGTGTGGCACTTCGTGTGGTTGCACCATCTGGATTTGAAAGAGATGTGTTGTCCCCTCTACGGTGACCAAGGTTGTCGCTTGAATAAAGTGCGACATTTCTAAAAATCTGTCCACCATAACAAGGATGGTGTCATCCCCCTCGGGTGTGGTGGGCACACCTATCACAAAGTCCATGCTGATCTTGGCCCATGGTTCCGTTGGAATGGGTGCAAGTTGAAGTGGACCACGCAGCTACATGCGTCGAGATTTTTGTCTTTGATAGCTGTTGCATGATTTGCAGAAGGCCACCATGTCGTTCTGCATCTTGTCTCACTAGTAGTACTGTGCCAGCGTCTTAAGCGCCTTGTCCTCATTGAACTGTCCACTTGGGCCGGTGGCATGGTATTCCTCCAATAGAATCCGCTGTAGTTCCTCGTTTGGAGGAACAAGGACCTGGCGAGTGAATCGGCTTTTCCACCAGGGGCCGTCAAACCAAAACTTGGTTTTATCATACGCGCTAAACTCCTCACAACCATTTGCCAACAATCTCACAAGGTACGGGTCTTGTTCGATGAGCAACGTACTTATCTCTGCCATTAAACATGGTCACCGACTTAGAGCGTCCGCTGGACTTGTTTTCCTAGGCCGATACTCGATGTCGTAGTCGAATTGGACTCAAGGACATCCATCCATCGAGTCAGTCGACAACTTAGATTTAGCTAGGTCTTGAGATGCTTGAGGGTGTGATGGTTAGTATAGATGATGCATTGCCATCATTCCAAGTAGCACCGCCATGTCTTGAACATGTGCACAAAACTATGACAAGCTCCTCCATCTAATAGTGCTGGTACCGTTCTACGACTCTTGCAACTCCTCAGTTGCACTCGTACCACTATCACCGGTTGGTCATCCTCGTGCCCCTCATTGAACTTTGCGATCTCAGGAACCCTTGTCTACGATGATGTGAGCCACTCAGATGAGCATGGTTCGGCACAGAATTTTTTGACCGGAAAACAGCCTCACCATCTACTCTTGCCCTTTGTCGTTTCCCAACACTTCGCTCTTTTTCTGCGGCCTTCTCCCCCCTTTTAGCTTATTGTTGTCGCTTTCGACAGTCACGTGATACGTGGCCCAGTTTCCCGCAAGTCCAAAAAATGTGTTGATTGCACTGATTGATAGCATCCATCTCTGCAGGAGATAAGGTTTTCACCAACTACGACTTTCCTCCGCCACAAGAAGGATTGTGGCGCTGGAGTCGTCAGCCATTGGATTCCTACATCTAAGCGTTTTAGTCAACGCTATCAATGTGGTCGGCTGTTTGCTACCATTCGCTGAAGGTCCTCTTGGATGCCAAAAATGGCAATTGCTTGCCAAATATCTCATTTGAGGGTATTATTGCAGCAGATGCACAGTTTGTTGGGGGTGAGGTCAGTGCTAGTGATGATTTCTCAGAAATGTCAAGTGTACTCTGTCATGTTAGACTGCTGAAACAGACGTTGGAGTCAGTACTGTGCGTCAAACTTCTCGTTTGGCTTCCCCAAGCAAGCGAGAATAGTGCACGCAAAGTTGCTCAACATTTCAGATGGCATAAGGGAGTCATGCCACGAAGGATTCATCTGCTCGAGAGGTAGTATGCCTGCACTCACCAATGTGAGAGCAGTCGCGTGAGCCGTCGATCAAGGTCCGTCGATCTCCTACTGCAGCTGGATGACCTTTAGATTGAACCACCAACTCAAAGTTGTGCCAAGCAAAAGTGAAGCCGCTAGGTCAAGTTTGTTTCTGTCGTTGTTGGCCTAGCATTGGTGAAGTACACCTCCAAACTCGTCAGCCACATCTTGACCATCGGTCCCTTGGAATACTAAGGATGGAATGGTTTGGGAAGTGCCGATCGAACCTAAAGTTTGCTCGAGAGTTAGAATTTTCTCTCAACAACCATTGCTTCACACCCATGGGAAAATTGAAGCTCCTCCATCATCACGTTGATCTGTTAGAGTAGATGGATGTTGAGGCTCTTGCCTCCTGAATACTTCTGGTACAGTCTTTGTTGATGTGCGCTTGTCAGCCGGTGCCTCCCATCGTGCTTGGTGTTGATCCAACGGGCTGTGGCGAGGGCAAAGGGTTTTCCGAGGCCAAGGAGCCCATCACTGGATTGGCCTTCAAGTTCATCGGTGTTGCACCATTCACCGCAAAAGTGGTTGTTGCTGTCTATTTTTCCTAGAGAGCATCGTTGTTTGCGTGTCGTTGATCCGCCATTGCCTAAGTTCTCGCCGAGACTGCTTGTTGTAGCCCATTGCACTTGCTCAGTTCCCCGTTGTCATTGTGAAGTCTGAGATCATCTGAACTGTGGAGATGCGCCGAGGGCTTGTGCAAGGTTGTAGTGAGGTAGCTAATGTGTCAGTTGTCCCTCTTGAGCCGGTGCAATCTGGTGCCAAGTGTTACACCGAGCAGAATGTAGGTGGTTCACAAGGCTTTTTGCGAGACCAAAGATGATTTGGGTGTTTTAGACAAATGGATTGTTTGTAGTAAGCAGTAAGTGTACTTTGATGACAAGTGTTGAGGGCGTCAAGCACATGTTTAAAATGCCAAGAACAAGAATGATGCATAAGTCGGGACATCGGCGTTTGAGCCGAGCAACACGTGCAAGGTTGTTTCATGAATGCCTGATTAAAGAAGCTATGCGGATAAGTCGGAGGGCTTCGAGAATATCATGGCACTTCTTTGTAGAAGTCTAGCATCGCTCAGAAATCAACATAACGATATTGAAACGTCAGTTTGGTTCGCGACACTTCTGTCGACCATTCTGGAAAGTGGTCAAAGTTGTCAAGAACTTCTGGAACGGAATACCAGATGTCAGGAAAGTTGGTTTATAGGGGCGATTTGGGTTATTGGAATTTACCGGACATGCTGACCATTGAGGAAAGCAAGTTACCCGTAATGCCGATCCCTGACTTGGAAGATCCTGGAGTCGCACCAAGCAAGCTTGCTCGCATGAATGGGCGCATAAGTCGTGAGGAATCCACAGAGCAACCGTCAACCAACAGGGGAACATTCTAGTCCAGTATGAATCCTCCCAGATACTGGTGGGTGTTGTTGCGACTTAGTCATTGTCATCGGTTGTGTCCGGAATGATGCGCCCACCAACCTTCCGGGGCTTGCCCGCATGACATGGATTAGATTGTGGGGAACCCACTGGTCCTTGATATTTCTAAACCCCCGGCACTACCTTACAGGCCATGAAAGAAAGGTCAGGGCAGTTGGCCAAAATGCCCACGACCGCACAGCGTAAAAATCTGGAAGTCGTTGCACGGTCGGCCATGGTTGCAAGAACAGATATGCACACCGTCAGGAATTTTGTCCTGGTTGTGACCTAGTAGGAATGGGACACCCTCAAGGATGCCTGGCCTTCTGTGGAGCACGCTGGTGCTGTTTCAGTAGCCAATGGACACCAAGGTGGAAGAGTGTGGAGTCCAAGGATCACAGTCTAGAGTGGGCAGAAATGAGCCACAAGCAGTTGCACTCAATCAAAGGGGGAATTGATGTCCTTTGCAGTGAGATTACATCAGATTCTTCTAGCCTGTGATCAGAGCTTTCCAATGCATCCAATAATGCCCAGAACAGAGTAGTAGATCCCCTTCTATGGCCGTCAAAGTAACCCATGGTGCAGCTTCCCACCATGCCCACAATCGGGAGTAACGGGAGGCGCTTCGACAGTAGCCTGTTGAAGCGCCCTTCCTACACTCCATGTGGAGGGAGGCTCACCCTGGTCTAGGAGACCATCCACATCCATTTCATTCATGGCCATTGTGCCATTGGAGCCCATTGGAGTCGAATTCTGACCACCGCGGTGGAGTTATCCCGTCATGCATGACGCAGACCCAGATTCCACCCGCCAACCGCCCGACCTTCGGGCGGGGCTATCTTTCTAAATACTCACTCAAATCAAGCAATTCAAAGCTTGATATCGCATGGAGAATTCCAAGGAATCCTCAGGATTTTTACACCGTTCGGCCAAAGGCATTTTGACCACCTGCCTTTACCTCTGATGTTTCGTTCCCGAGGGTTGTGACAAATTCGACCACTTTGTAGAATGGTTGACAGAAGTATTGTGAACTGTATCAATGTTTTGATATTGTTTGGTCGATTCATCAATGTCGTTAGAATTCTGTTAAACCGCAACCTGATATTCTCAAAACCCCTCGACTTCTTGGTAGAGTTTGCGGAAGCCACCACTCATGACGTAATGTCGAACTCACAAATTGTCATGACACGATGCCGCACACACAGATTGTCAAAATTTGTCTACTGCTTCAAACCTCATCAGTGTGAACCACCCACATTCTTCTCAGCGCATCATACTAAACCCTTGTAATATAGCGGAGAACCCCAAAGTTTCACTCGTTTTCATGTAGGGCACAACTAACCTGGACTTCATACCTAAGTTCGTTTGATGGTGAGGTAGAACCTTTGCTTCATTTGATTACAGGCTGTGGCAAAATGAGCGGGGGTGTGACCATATGTCCATTGATTTCACATGTAAGTTCCCCATATCCAGTAATTGCTCTTTGACAGCGCCATATCTAGTGGTTTTTAGCTTTGACATTGATCTATCCACAGGTCGAAGAAAGATAACGTATAAAGAAAAGCACACAAACACCATGTTCTCGCTGGATGAAATGCAGCATTGAAGTGCTAAACTCATCAGGCCCCTAGAACAATAAAAAATCCCACTTTTGAGGTGTTTGTAATTGTTTGAGGGAGGGGTCTACTTTGGGGGTTCCGTGACACCCCATGCGTTGAAAGGGAATCTGTTGGGTCCAGCTAATGCGGTGTTCAGCAGATGCCCGTGCAAAAAATAAAACCCTCAAATCCGGATGTAATTTGGCATTGAGTTTGACACTGTTTTTCCTGCAAACCAGTGGTGGTTTTTGTTTCGTAAATAAATGTTGAAATGGTTGTTTTCGCTCAATCGCAATCGAGCGATGACCCCCCCTTTTCTTCCGAAGTGCAAACAGTGTACCACAATGTAGGGTGTTATGTTCTGCAAGGGCTCTTCCCGCGCAGAACAGGAAAAAGGGGCCATCGCCCCATCGTGATGTTGCAAG
The DNA here is from genome assembly GCA_023375785.1 of Penium margaritaceum. Taxonomy (NCBI): domain Eukaryota; kingdom Viridiplantae; phylum Streptophyta; class Zygnematophyceae; order Desmidiales; family Peniaceae; genus Penium; species Penium margaritaceum. Next base: position 7,763 of record SZWC01001281.1, on the reverse strand, counting down.
GGAGGGAGGGTTACGATGGAGCGAAAGTCACATGACCCTCCTCGCCATGCTCGATCAGCAATGCATGTCGCTGATCGTTGATTGCGAGCAAAATTGGATACCTTGTTCTGCTTCTTTAAGTGCTGGATGTGTCGGACATGAAATTCCACTCATGGATATTGGAGGGTCAACCCTTCGGGCAAGTGCATGTACTGGTTGTTTCGCCCTAAAAACAGACTATCCCATTTAGTTCAGCATCATGAGTACCTTTTGGAAATGTTGGCAGCCGATGCTCCCGGGGACTGGGACCAGGTCCAGGTTGGAGTGGGGGGGAGGCTGTAGCCAGTCGAGCCGCTGGGGGCCAAATGGTGCGGGTTTATGGTTGCCGGGGACAACATCCTCTATTGTTTTTGCTTTGGTTTCCGCTGGAAATCACCTCGGTGGTGAATTACATCGTGATGGAGATAGAATATTGTCATCGGGGTTGTCGCATTGTCGAGGTTTGATCGATGTAGAATTGAGCCAAGTTTTCTTGAGATCTCACAACAAGCGCCTGCTTTTGTTCAGATCGGTTCTCAACTCTGACTCCCTCTCTCTTGTCAATTCAGTCTTCCTCCCTCGTCTACTCCTAGCCCAAAAGTTGCAGTCTTGTCCGGAGATAGCTGTATGCTGTGCCTGGATGAGCATGAACGACATGATTGAAAAGATTTCACCACCACAGACATTCCACTCTAGGGCCTCGTGCATGGCAACTTCGACCAAGCAAACTCAACGGCCTCTTGAATGGGGATTTGGCAACCGTCTAGCGTGATGAAAGGGCGATTATTCTCCATTTTCAGCAAATGGGTGTGAGCTAACGCTTCTGTTGACTCTCCATCCCCTACCGCCCCTCCCCAGCGACGATGAATTCATCTCAGCCCTTCATACATGCATCGCATGCGGCTTTTCGAGGCCTGTCCGCACACCTTGATGAGGCGATCTCAAATTTTTTGGATAGCAAGCTTACGCCGTTATGAATCCTTCAACTTCATCACGGTTGACTAGCTGAACGGAGGAAAGGTGGGTTTGACATGTCGCATAGTATATTTCTGACATGCTACATTTGTGACAACTGCATGCACCTGCAAACATTTCAATAGTCCACATAGCATTGCTTGCATCTGACACAGCAGAGCAAAAGGAGCCGGTCCATGAGTCCGGAATCTCCCTTCATCGATTCTAGTCCGACATCGTGTCGGCCAGGAAATGAGCGTCGTCGATGACCAACGTTAGCAAGGTTGTTGTCTGGTTGGAGCAGGTTGGGTGTAGCAGAGAAAACAAATTGGGTGAGGTTGGCTTCACCTGCCCACTCACCTCTGAGGTTGCTTAATGCAAAAGCAACCTCCGAGAGGCCAAGCGACCGTGTCTCTCATGCAAGGGCTTGGCTGTGCCATAGAAGGCTTCAGAAACTTCCACTGACGCGGTGCTTGCGAGGCGGGACCGCTGCTTGGGACCACCTGCGTGGACCGCCATCTTGCTACATCCATCTTTGACCGACGAGTATAGCAGCCCGCCGCCAATCTTTCTTTCCTGATGCTGCAGCATTCTACTCCCCTTGTCGCTTCAGCCACCTGTTTCAGAGTTCCTCTTTGGCTACTCTCACCACTTTGCTTCAGCCAACCTCGGCTACTTCTGCTTGATTGTTCCATGGTTGAGGCAGCCATCGTGCCCCCACATCCGTTCTTGGTCAATTTCCAGTGCTGCTATGGCCCTGGACTCCCATGGCGTCTTCCTCAGCTGGAACATGATTTTTTGGTCATCGTCGCGGAGGTGGCTAGATTTTCAGCTGCTGAAACGCGGGTGGGGCGTCCTGATTAGGCTGTCCGATTAGGGCACCTGCTGCTTTTGACCATTGCCACAGGCCTCACGAATTCTTTTCTTTCTATCTCATAGCCTGTTGGCTCCATCAAGCAAAGCTCTTAGCTCGCTTGCTTGCTCACTCCACTGGCCACAGCCACCGCCAAGGTCACCCCCGCTTGCGTGTGCGTGCCAGTCTGCCACTCCCTTTTCTTTTCTCGGTTGCTCTTTGCAAAAAGAACACCACACTTGCTCGTTGATTGCTGGCCAGCCACCCTGCTGTCGCGGCAAGGGGCCTTGCGCTGGCCTGCTGTCGCGGTAGGGCCTTGCCGCGACCATGCATGCCATCGCGGCAGGTTTTTGGCCCAGCTTGCCTTTACTGCAAGCTGGTGAAACATTGAGAATAGACTTCACACCTCCCCCTCGCTCGGCGCTCCCCCCTCAGCCCCTGTTTTGCTCGCGAGAGTGAGCATCCTTTTTCTTTTTTTTTTGGTGTGCTGTTCTGGTTGCGCAATTTGCACACCACAACTCGTCCTACTGCAATCGTCTTTCCCAACCACAGTTCAGTGCCCGTACCTCTGTTTTTCAAGGTGACGATTTTGACATGTTATGCCACTGTAAGCGGTCAACTCTTGTGTAAAACAATTCGAGGACAAGAGCTGTTGAGATGAGAATTCAAGCAATTGCCTGCTGCTGATTGTTATTGCTTCTCCAGCTATTTCCACTTCTTCGCTGCTGCACCGACTACTGCTACAACCGCAAATGGAGGAGGGTCCACGGTGGCAAGAAGTAAACTCGCCCTCAGATCTTTTTTGGGGGGGAGTAAATCCGAAACTGAGTTCTGAAGGCTGTTAAAACAAAATCTGCATTCCAGCAGTTTTTTTAATCCAACAGGCTACCGGCAACAGACATGGGACGTCTCCCGTTTCATTACCTCTACGGCTGGTGATAGTTTCTTGCACCTTCCACAAGGCACCTCACACGAGGTTGGCTAATACCTCCGATCCGCGTAAGGGCCGAGCTTAGCCACGTGGCTCGTAATTACAACAAGCGGCTCTGAGGTCATTCTCAGACCTCACACTCCTCTCCACTACAACAGCTGATGCAATTGTCGTGCTGCTGTTGTAGTTGCTACTGCGTGACCAGTTTCTTTCCAGCACGCTGCTCAAGGAGTGAGATTTGTGGTCATGAGGAGCAAGCTTGCTCCTCCACCAATTTCTACCTTCAATTGGAAATCCGAGGGTGAGGTCCTCGTCAGCTTTGGCGGTCAGACTTACGTCCAAATTTCTTTGACGCTTTTCCTCCAGNAGGAATTTGGCATGGAGCACAACTGCTCCATTTATGCATGCCACCTGACCTGGTGGGCTTACTGCCTCCTCTTGCCGCTCTAGCATGATTATTCCAGGAAGCACAACTACTTCGTTTGTGCATGTCACCTGACACCAGGTGGGCTAACTGCGTCCATCTGCCGTTCTGGCAGGATTTTGACATGAAGCATAATTTCTTCAGTTATGCATGCCACCTGTCATGTAGTGGGCTTATTGTGTCCACATGCCACTCCGGCAGGATACTGACATGGAGCTCAACTGCTCCATTTGTGCATGCCACCTTACACAGGTGGGCTTACAACCTCCTCCTGTTGCTCTAACAGGATTTTGTCATGGAGCGTAACTACTCCATTCGTGCATGCCACCAGACACGTGGTGGGCTTATTGCGTCCACCTGCCGCACCAGCAGGATTTTTTCTACTTCTCAGCTCATTGCATTACGGGCTGCTTCAAGGCTTGACCAAAACCTTTGCTCTCCCTCCCCCTCACTCTAAAATCTCCTTTGCNCAGTTGTGACTCATCTTGGCGTACCCTGCGCTTATGTGTTCACTCGGCTGCTTCATAGAGGGTAGAGGTCTCCTTGGATGCAAAATGCACCCATTACTAGTGTTTTCATGGCCAAGTTTGGAGATGCAGACATTGATGTACTCTCGTTGAGGGCATTGTTAAAGTTGCATGTTTCTTCTTTGGTATTGTGTTACCTTTGGATCTACACCTACTTCCTGTCATTGAACAGCACCCTAATGATGTGCGCAACCATGGTGTTACACATCTTGACTCTGGTTGCTCCATTGCGTCATGAAACCCACTTTTCCTGTGCTCTCGCTCCACTTTCCAGTGTCGACGCTGTTACCAAATGGTTCTATGGGATTTTCCCCTTTTTTCTCAGATCCTCCCCTTTCTTTTTCCTCTTCTTATTCTTCTACTGCTACCCGCTTCGTGTCATGGAAGGGGATTTGCGATTGCCAGAAGCATGTGTTGGGTTGCTGATGAGCGAGTCAGCCTTGGTGCACACGTCACTCCTACACCGATGGTGGTGAGCTGTCCCACAGGTACCACCATGTTGCTTCCTCTTGTGTCGACGCTATGTCGATGCACTTCTAGCTTGTGAGATCAGCCTATGAGTTCTTACGTGCTTGTGGCTCCATACACAAGTACCTCTTGCATCACGTTTGCTCTTGTAGGTCTCAGGCTGGCTTCTCCTTGGCTACTTGCTGCATTGGCAGTGCATGCTGATGTTGCGTTGGCTCCATACAAGCTGATGAGGAGTCAGCTTGTCACGTGCTACGAGGCTTATGTGAACCTCTGTGTGCTGAAGAAGGCTGCCTTGCTTCAGCAAATGGTGTAGTTGCCTGAAATTCATCCACCTCAGTTGCTCTGCTACGCCGGCAATATTCTGCTGCTCGGATGTTGTCTGCAAAATGGAGTATGAGAGCTCCTTTCTTGAGGAGAAGCTACTATCCGCTTCCTTGTTTGACTTGTGGAAGTGCAGGGAGTCATCCATGTCTGTTACCACTAGTGCCGACACCATGAACAAAGACTGGCACTGTCCATGCAACTGTTGCTTGTTGCTGCCAGGCTCCTGATTGTAGTCTGGTTGCTTGGTCACCACTACATCCTCCATGGCTGCTTGCCTTAGCTTAGTAGCAACATGATTTTTTGCTAATTCCTTCTCTGTTTGTTGTTTGTAACGCAGTGCATGGAGTGATGGTAATCCCTGTGACTTCATCACGTGGGTTTTTCAGGAATAATCTTGCTTTTCATCAGCTGCTGCTTGTGGTGCTTGAAAGTCTGGTGGCACAACTACACGCATTGGCTGCTGTAGTGGTGCCAAAATGACTGATTCAAGAGACGCCACAGTGATTTGAATGCTTCCTCCATGAGAAAATGAAACGGAATTCATCTGCTGAGGGTCGATACACTTTGACATGCCAAGAGGAGAATTGAGCTGTGGCAGTCGTGCGGATGTCTCAAGTGGCACCGATAAAGCCCATTTTTCTTCAAGAACTCATTCTGCTGCTGGATCTACACCACTTTTCCTTGAGCTTTAGCTGCAGGAGTAACTAGCACCTCACTGGTAAGCTACTCCCCTTGGCAAATGTGATGCTGCTTGCCAATGTGCTACCATTTCTCTATGCTTTCGTGCATGAAAGCCTGCTCCCCACTTGTCTCATGTTGACTTGTATCAAGTAGTGTCTAGACAAGTTCCATGGATGGTAGCTCTGTTGTAGCTTTTTGTGGATGCACTACAACTTCTTCCACCATTCAAAACTATGCGGATCACATCACTGGCATCTGTACTGGCATGAGATCCTATGGCATGAAATCTGCCACATTAGCCTGCGAGACTGTTGCAGTTGTTGATGTTGGTGGTTATGCCAGTAGAAGCTGATGTTGATCATGCAACTGTTGCTAAATCTGGGACACTTCCTGCTAAAGTTGTGCAAGGTGAGCTTCACAACTTGTACGCATCCCTTTCCATAGGAGAAGCTCAATATAAAGATCAACCAACTACGACCACAAGGCTCCATTTATACGCACATCGTCTTGGCGTGCCCTTATGTGAAGCGCCTCCTCTCTTGAGTACTTCGCCTCCTCAGCTACTGCTTGCTATCTCCTTGGACCACATCCTTGGTCCACGCACAAGCTTGGCACAAAGAGGCCATTCAGCTGTTCAGATGCCATGCGTGGGCTCCCCATATTGAGGTCACCGAAAGCAACCTCAATGACTCCATGTGTGCAACGTCGCCACATGTCGCGCTCACCCTGCCACTTGTGAACATTGACAGACATTTTCATCCTTTGAAGCTTGAGTTGTAACTGCTGCTTCTTGTTTGTGGCACGGATCTATTGCTATGATGCCATATTGGGTTTTTGTAGCCTACACTGATGAAGTCACCGCGTGCTCTAATGTAGCAAAGGGGTCTTACGATTGTCCAGGATCTGTGTGCCCAATAAGCTAACCCTGTACCCCAAAGTGCAAAAGCGGAAGACTGAGATTGAACTTGTAGTTGAAAATACTTTCAAGAACAAGTATGGTACAAGGGAACAATGACAAATCAGAGCTCAGCTCAATGCTCTGATACAACCTACCCCATCCTGAGGCATAACACTGTACTAGGCCGTGAAGGCTGTCGTTGTAAGGATCTCAGCATGGTCACCATACTTTCAAGTGAAATGGCATCCAGGTTGTCAGGGAAAGCCTCCACTCCACGATGGCAGTCATTGCTAGACTTACTCGGTCGTCAGAGGATGTTTGACCCTCCTAACCAAGCTCGCAGATTGCTGCCAGGCGTACTGGTTTGACACAGAGGAACTCCAACAGAGCCGGTCTAGACTGGATCAGCACTACAAGGCAGAGCTGATGCCAAACACTAACTCTGGGCTTAATGCCTAGAGATAGCTCCTGGATCAAAGATGAGCAATTTCAAGAGAGGCAGCTCTAGCAAGGCTGTTCTCCGGTCTTGGACGTAGTCTGGCTACCTCTTGTAGGTAGAAAGAACTTTAGGTAGTCAGGGGCGTCCACCAACGCAGGCTAGCAAGAGGCTGCTAGGCTGACATGGGTCTTCAGGTGAGAGAGCGTCTATAGAGACTTGGTCTGAGGTATTTTCTAGCAAAGGTGGACTGTTGGTCTTGCTTGCTTATGTCGTAGTTAGATTTACTACTAGAGTTACTAGACTGACTGAGTCCAGTCTGCTTTTATACTGGGATCCTGGCAAGTTGACCTACTACTTTTTGTCTTGAGGAAACTTCATGCTACAGGGTCGCAACTTCCTCCTCAACGATTCTTCAAAGCATGCAGCTTCCTCCTCAAGGAAACCTCCACTTGACAGCAGTCCTACATGCTAAGTCGTGCATGTAGCCGCTGAAACAGGACGGTCCTCCCTTCTAACTGTGCATGAGTCGTGCATACATGCATTGATGAAATGTACAAGCGTGCATGCACGCACTGATGCAAAGCGGTCCCCACTTTAGGCCTTGCATATTGTTGCTGAGTCAAACTCATCAAGCTGCTCATGCAAGCCAGTCCTGGCTGCCTAGTCAGGTGTAGCCCCACCCTAAATGGACTTAGCCCAATACCCACCTGTGCTTGCTTCCACTGCACAAATGCTGACAAAGCTGGATCAATAGGAATGCACAACCCTGCTAGGCATGCCTATTGACCTGGCTCATTTCCCTCCTAAGACCTGGATGCAAAAGTTAATTCTGGCCTGTACGGAAGGAAATTCTTCGGCAAGCCACAGTTTGGAAATTTATGGATACAAATCCGCAACTTCGCATACAGACCTCCGATTTTTGAACCGATTGTGCCATGTCGAAGCTCTCGCTCAGCACACCTATCGCTCATACCAGCAACATATACGTACACATACGTATACACATACACAGAAACATCCATATACACATACACATACACATACACATACACATACACATACACATACACATACACATACACATACACATACAAATAGTCATACACATACACATTGACATACACATACACACACACATACACGTACACGTACATGTACACATACACATACACATACACATACACATACACATACACATACACATACACATACACATACACATACACATACACATACACATACA
>SZWC01001280.1:241777-270385 GCA_023375785.1 Penium margaritaceum | reverse complement strand
ACCAATGAAGAGGGTACCACTGGATGCCGACCACTGTTCAACACGAATGGTGTGAACTGTGTGGGCTCGTTCAGCGAGTTGTTTACCGCAAACTCTGTTGGTGCTAGGAATTCGTCCCAATCATGCATGGCAGGGTCCATGTACATGCGGAGCATCTGCTCCAGAGTGCGATTCATGCGCTCTATTTGTCCGTCAGTTTGAGGGTGAAATGTTGTCGACATTTGCAACTCACAACCAAAGTACTTGTGCATCTTTTGCCAGAACTTACTAGCAAAATTTCGATCTTGATCGGAGATAATGCGCAACGGCAAGCCGTGGTACTTTACGACACCCTCAAAGAAGAGACGAGCGGTCTCCTCTGCGTTCACGTCAGTGGTTGTAGGAATGAAATGTGTCATCTTCGTCAAAGGATCCACAAGCACTAGTATTGCATCATGGCCATGGGCCATGTCCGGAAGACTAGTAATGAAGTGCATGCTGACGCACTCCCATGGAGTCCCAGGAATGGGAAGCCGTTGGAGGATTCCAGCAGGCTTCTTGTTGCTAGCCTTATTCCGAATACATGGGTCGCATGTCATGCAATATTTATGGACATCAACACTCCACCCTGGCCACCAATAGTGGTCCGAGAGTGCCTGTCCAGTCTTTCGGGGTCCCACATGACTTGCTACCGGTGGGTCGTGGAACTGGGAGATAACCTTTGCTCGAAGGTCTCCCGAGTTTGGCACAACCTGTTCTCCGTGCCAGAAGATTCCTGCGGCTTCCACCAAGCCGTATTTGTCGAGATTTCGAGAGTCTTGAAACCAAGAATCCACAAATTATCCCATCCGGATCCTGTTTAGAAAGCCGTTGTAATGGATAATCTCTTGTGGTGGTTGCCGCAGAGGTGCAGGGGGATCTGGTGGTTGTACTGTTGTTGTTGCAATGGCCATAAAACACCCACTGACCTCGGTGGTTGGTTTAATTTCCACAAGCTGTCGGCTTAGTGGAACGGCCACATTGATGCATCCTGGTCGATGTTCCCATGTGAACGAGAATCGACTTAGGTATTCACTCCAACGCGCTTGTCGTCTTGACAGGTTCGGTTGCGTTTGGAAAAACACCAATGGATTATGGTCGGTCACGACCGTCACACCCCCTTCAGCACCCTCGAGGTAGCAACGCCACATCTTGAAAGCATGTACTACCGCAAGGAGCTCTTGATCCCCAGTCGTTTACCGCGTTTCCGCGGGGATGAGCTTCTGGCTCTCATACACAACTGGGTGACCGTTCTGCATGAGGACAGCTCCAAGTCCTACTACCGACGCATCACATCGGACCTCCCACGGTTGCGATGGGTCCGGAAGAGCTAGGACAGGCGTCGTGAATAGAAGCTCTTTGACGTTGAGAAATGCGTTCTCGCAATCAGGTGTCCATTCCCAACGCACGTCTTTTCACGTGAGCCTGGTTAGCGGTGCTACCAGGGTCTAATACCCTTGCATAAATCGACGAAAGTAGTTTGCAAGGCCAAGGAAAGACCGAATCTGCCCAACATTTTCGGGACGTGGCCAGTCCACAACGGCTTGGACTTTCGTGGGTCGACACGGATGTCGTCTGTGCTGAAGATGTGTCCAAGGTATTCGAGCTCATCTTGTGCAAACTTACACTTGCTCACTTTCGCATAGAACTTCTGTTTCCGAAGGATTGCAAAAACTTCGTGCAGATGTTCTATGTGCTCTTCCATTGATTTGAAAAAAACCAGGATGTCATCCAGGTAAACCAAGACAAACTGGCCGAGTTGCTTGGCGAACGTTCAGTTCATTTCTCCTTGGAAAGTTGCCGGGGCATTTGTAAGCCCGAAGCATAACACTCAGAACTGATAGTGTCCCATGTGCGTTCGAAACGCGGTCTTGGGCACATCATCTTCCGTGATGCGGATTTGATGGTACCCTTGAGAAAAATCCAAGGACGAAAATACTTTTGCGCCTTGGAGTTGGTCGAAAAGGTCCTCAATCCGCGGTAAGGGGAATCGATTTTTCACCGTCAGCTTGTTCAAAGCCCGGTAATCCACGCACATGCGTAAACCACAGTCCTTTTTGTTCACAAAAAGGATCGGCGCACCGTATGGCGAGCTACTGGGCTCGATCCATCCTTTTGCAAGGTACTCTTTGATTTGGTGTCGGCCTCTCGCCTTTCTGCTGGACTAAGGCGATACATGGGTCTGAACGGAGGAGTCGCCTCCGGTTGCAGCGCAATCGTGTGGCCCATGTGTCTTTCTGGTGGAAGCCCAGCCGGTGGGTCTTGGAATATATCCGAGAATCCGCCAATAGAGATCTGAACTCTTGTGGCGTGTCTTCTGTCACGTCGTCCTCCACTTTCTGCAGCTGAGCCAAGAAGTATCGACAACCTTGTCGAATACGTCTCTTGACTTGCATTGCAGACAAGCTGGCATGGACTTTGAGTCGGGTCGGTGATAATTCCGTACTCGGAATCAACGAAAAGCGGCGTTGTCCTTTACTGAGGATCAAACGCTTTGATTCAAANAGCTACTTGGCTCGATCCATCCTTTTGCAAGGTACTCTTTGATTTGGCGTTCGGCCTCTCGCCTTTCTGCTGGACTAAGGCGATACATGGGTCTGAACGGAGGAGTCGCCTCCGGTTGCAGCGCAATCGTGTGGCCCATGTGTCTTTCTGGTGGAAGCCCAGCCGGTGGGTCTTGGAATATATCCGAGAATCCGCCAATAGAGATCTGAACTCTTGTGGCGTGTCTTCTGTCACGTCGTCCTCCACTTTCTGCAGCTGAGCCAAGAAGTATCGACAACCTTGTCGAATACGTCTCTTGACTTGCATAGCAGACAAGCTGGCATGGACTTTGAGTCGGGTCAGTGATAATTTGGTACTCGGAATCAACGTAAAGTGGCGTTGTCCTTTTTGGAGGGTCAAACGCTTTGATTCGAAACACATTAGAGCCTTGTTGTCACGGAGCCAGGGATCGCCTAGCACCACGTCAAACGGGTCCAGAAGGTTCAGTACCTTCAACGTGACACTCTGTGTGTATCCTTGAATACAAGTTTTCGCTTTACAAGTACCGATCACGGGTACCGTACGGTTGTCACCGACAACAACTGCGCCATTCGATGGCTCATACCTCAGGCCAACCTGTCAGGTAAAGCCAAGGCTAACAAAAGAGTCGTCCCCTCTAGTGTCAGCCAGTACGTTCACAAGAGCACCAGCTAGGTGTCCTTTGAACTGCATTGTCATGTTGCCTCCACTTTTCCGAGTGAACAGAATCGACGACGGTAAGTCGAGTTTGTGATAAACACGGAATCTGTACGACGGGCGTCGCAACTCCCATGATTCACCCACTCGAGTCGACATCTTGTGGGTACGTGTGAATTCGGCTAGCACCTTCCAGTCTTTAAATTTGACTGGGTCGAAATCGTCGATTAAGGGTACAGCAAACGTGATTGAACTCATTGCTTTGAGGGCGTTTGCTTCAATCACTGTGTCACACAACTCTTGCACAGTGGTCGGTGTCGCCACCACTAAGCATGTACAATCATGCATCTCGTCCGGGGATGCAAGGTTTAGTGGGCAATGTCGGTCAGCAAGTGTATAATGCGGTTCAACAAGAGGAGAAAAGACAACAGAGAAATTTGAACTCGTCAAAAACTCAAATTGTTTAACATCCTCGTCTGAAAACATGAACCCACACTCGTGATCCAGTTTTAACCCTGAGTGGTCCCCACTAACGACACTCAGGGGTGGGGAAAACCCGCCCCACGGCCCTGTCCGTTACCACGGCCGGGCCCATTGCCGCGACCGCGACCCTGTCCACGACCTTGTCCGCAGCCTCCTGCTGCACCATCCCCACGAGGTGCTACTGCTGCAGCTAACGCCGCGGCCTCTTGTCCACCCCTAGCAGCCTGAGGGCACTGAGCCCTAAAGTGGCCCGGGTGCATGCAGTTGTGGCAGAGCCCTTTGCGGAAGGATGTGTTGCGACGCTCACGCGCCGCCAACAGCTTGTCATTCTCGCGGCTGCGCTTGTTGTTGGGGCCCTTGTATCCACTAGCCTTCTTGGCTAGAGGGTTTGCAGGCTGCTTGCCCTTGGTCCCGCCTCGCTGTCCAGCTGACCCACCAGCCCCTACAGCATCCATGCGCATGTCGCGGCCTTGCTGTGCACGTGCGTTCGGCCGTGTATCAGAGTAGTGCTTCGGGTTTGCCGAATACACTTAGCTCATGTAGTCTCGCAAAGCCCTCCAGCTTGTCCAAGCTTGGCCAGTGGCTGTCGTGGTGGTCTTGTCCTTAAGCTTCTCGCTGGCGAGACCATCATGCAAGTACTCCAGCAACATGCACTCTGGGTACTTGAAGGTCTGAGTCCCATCGCCCTCGGTGAAGCTTTCGGCTTCTTCCACGAGTGCGGCGAACTCGCTCAAGCAGGATTCGAGCGAGCTGCCCAATTGCCTGAAGTCCTTGATCTTGTGGAAGGCGGACTGCGCCTCCTCACGTTGGGTGCAATTCTTGCCCATGATCGCGTAGAAGGCCTCCCACAGCATGGGCTGCCACTCGAGGTGCGGCTGCTCCGTAGTCCACTCCTTGACCACATACTTGAAGACTTTGTCTTCAAGCCGTGTCATGGCAAGGTCGCCCCACTGGCCGAGTGGAGCCTTGTGGACACGTAGGACGTGCTCCATGCGGTTCAGCCAGTTGGTCAGCTTCACATCCTTCCGGAAGATCTCCACACTGTGGAGGAAGGACGTGTTCATGACCGACCCCGAAGTCGTCGAGGTAGGCAAGTCGTCGCTGCCACCGGCAGTGGCATCCGCAGTTGCGGTACGCTACGCTTGCTGCTGCATCCGCACCTGGGTCACGCTCTGCAACACCTTGTCGAGGTCGTTGCATCGGCGGCTTGCCTCATGGGTGGCCAAGCGCTGCAGCTGGCAATCACGGTCAAGGTCCGTGATGCTCTGCCCGACATGGGCTAGTGGGTTTGCGAACGCGAACGCGAGCTCTGATGTCGTCAGAGCATCGGCGATAGCCTCTAGGGCCTCGCGTTTTCCGTACACCCTTACCCACTACAAGAGGGTACGGTTCGCGTACACGCCTCCAAGGAGTCCCACCTTTTAGAGGAGATTGTCGCTGGCGACGACGCTCGAGTGGGTGCTGCCTTGCCCCATTGCGGCCGCATCGTAGGAAGGAGGGTCCCTCCCCATTCCTCTGAGTGGTGCCGTATCTCCACCATCGGTGGTGATCTTGAGTTGGCCTACGGCCTCGGCAGCAAACTCCGGGAGCCTACGGCGGTCATCGCGAATTGCCTTCGCGGCGACGTCGTCCGGCTCGTTCTTGCGGGAACTTCCCGTGTGGCTGCTTTCAACGCCCTTGCTGCTCTCGGCAGTCTCGCTGCCGACGGCAGCTTCAGGCGATGCGGCGGGCGTCTTGCCCTTCTCGAGCAATCGGCTCGAGTTTGTCGCACGACGATGTCGATGGTCGCGATCCTCGTCGCCTTCGCCATCGTCGACGTCGTGCTCTTCGTCGGGGTATCCCCCCGAGAGATCCTCCTCCATCGCATCGTCCGTCGCATGGGGGTCGTCCACGTGCACATCAACGTGCTCGTCAAGCACCTTTTTGGCCTTCGCACGCTACTCGGTATCGCCGAGGTTGGCGTCGGTTGCCTTCGGCGGTAGGGTTGCCCTTGGCAGTACGGTTGCTTTTGGGTTGGCAACTGTGCTCGCGGCGGCGGCTCCCAAAATTTGGAGTCCGCCGAGAGCTCGTGGTGAGGTCGTCACCATCTTGCCCTTGTTTGTCTTGGACGGTCCGGCACTTTCCATCTCATCGCTCGTACAACTAGCACGTGAAGGTCGTTGTGAGGATCACCCCACAACAAGGAGGAATTCCCCTCCGAAGATGTTGCTCTCACGATCGGTGAGGCAATTTCAGTTTAAATTTCTATTTTCTAAGGCCGCCACGTCGGCACAAGGTCGTGGGTTTACAAACTAGTCCTCCTAAGCCGTGACTCACGGCACTTGGTAGCAACAAGGATCTAGGAAAACAGAAAATAACAATACAAGGGAGTAACAAGAAGTGTGAGTACCGCTCACAAATCTAAGACAAAGAGCAAAAAGACAAGCAAGTACAAGATCAAGAACAAAAAGACTACTTTTCTTCTTGTCTTCTTGTCTTCTTGTCTTCTCGTCTTCCTTGGTCTCTTCTTGCGTCTTCTTGTCACGTCTCGCGCCCCTTGGCGGCGTCCTCCTTGAGCCGGCGGCGTTGGGGGAGTCGCCGAAAATCCCCAAGGTGTCACCCTCCTTCTTTTTAGGGTGCTCTCAGGCCGCAAGAGTCCCTAAGCTTTAAGAGGGGCGCTGTCCCAATTTTTGGATGAACGGATTTTGAAGGAGCCTTGAAAATGGAGAGGATTTTGTGGTTTTTGAGGGTGGGGACTCCCCACCCCATCCCAAAAACATCTTCCTAGCCCTCTAGAAGTGAGGAGAGGCTGGAAACAAGAGTCTCCACCAAGTGGAGCTTTTTTCAAGCTCTCTAACGCACTTTACGGCGCTTCAATCCGTACAGTGTAGATGCCGTAGTCCCTTCTGGCGTTTCTACTACTGCTTGCAGCTGCCGGCGGCATTTTATCCATGTCGTAGCCGCCGTTTCCGTCAAACCCTTGATCACGAGGGTCGTCTAGCTCTGAGAACCACTGTAACGAGTCGAGTCTCCCGCTCCTGCTCTGAAGTCATCGTCGGAGTTCGCAGAATGGCGTTCTCAGTCCGTGTCAGGGGTGTACCCTCCTTGCAAGACTGAGGGGCAATCGTCATCAACAACCCAGAGCAGGGAGGCTCTAATATTTCGAGTCTCCGGACGCCCATTTCCGTTTTCAACCAAACCCCTCGTTTTGGGACCGAAACCGGGCGTTTTTACCTCGAACTCGTGTGTTCGCACGAGTTATTTTGTTTTTTTTATGTCGAAGTTCGTCGTAAACAAACTTCGATTTACGTTTTTTCGTTCTGGCGCGAAATCGTCGCGTGCAAGGCACGCTGGCGATTTTGCGCCAGCTATTTCGACCTCACACTCGCTCCCCCTATCCCTCGTCCTCTCTTGCTCGTTTGCAAGGAGGACGAGAGGGGGCGAGGGCACGAGGCCACGAGGCCTCGCCCTCGAGGCCCTCGTGGCCCCTCAGCCGCCGATCATGCTGAGGCCGCGATCAGCGGCTGGCGGCTGGCAGGCCGGTCGCTTGGCCTGCCGCCGGCCATCCAGCCGGCCGGCAGCGAGCTGGCCGACGGCCAGCGAATTGCTGGCCGCCAGCCAGTCCTCGCTGACTCGAGGGGTGGTGCGCAACCACCCCTTGCTTCAGCGAGGAGGGAGGGCCGAACCGGCCCTCCCGTTACATCAAGGTTGTCCGGAGGCTCGAGAATATCCATTCGGGGCAGGGCTACTCGCCAATTTGCCCTCAGCCGTCAGAGTGAATATCACAGTCCTCACGACGCCGTGGGCTGTTTGTGTAATAACGGAAATGCATACTCTAGAAGATTCCGAACTCGTGTACGTCTTATACAAAACAATCTCCCCATGGTACGAAACAAACCCCACTCCCCCCCGCCCCCTTCTAGCCGAGACGTCTCGGTGCGCGTATAGACGTGGTCCGGAGGCGGCGGTACTAGCCGTCGATGAGATGATCGGCGTCTCAGAAGAGAAACTTCCTAGAAACTTCCTAACCACTTGCCACCAACACTAGGTGTCAGCGCTAGGCCAGCGTGTGACAATAGTCACAAGTCAGAGACAAAACTGGAAGGGTCTAGGTAGGGACATGTACAAAGTATCAGGAAGCTCAAAATGAATATAATTGCAGAGAGAGTTAACAAATGACAAGTCCACAGCATAAATACCTACCGCGGCGCACGACAGGTGTCGCACGCAACAGTGCAAGGTCTGTCCTAAAACCGGCCCAAAAATACTATTTTGGCTGTAACTCTGCGCAGAAAAATTAGAACGCTACGCCCTCTGAACCTAGAGATGCAAAATCTCAAGCCGGACGCTACGACTAGTCACACGCATGATTCCGGCATTGATCGGTGGACAGAAAATGCAACACATGCAAATCGGACTCAAGAGCCAGTCCATCGAGAAAACTCTAGTGTCTGCAGAAAAACCGCAAAGCACCCCGACAAGCACCCACGACGTCGTGGCAGCTCTTTGACAGCTGCTGGTGGATGGAGCCACCACTCGTCGGTGCTTCGGTGCCAGCTGTGTCCGCATCAAGGATAGGCTACAGAAAACCTGCAGGAGGTCCGAGACAACATCCACAGCGCTGGGGCAGTCGTCGGTCAGCTCCGAGTGGGTGGTCCACCACCTGCCGACGCGCCGGTGTCTCCGAGGTCCGCATGCGGGACCATGTCGTCGCGCTCTCTTGTATCGCTACTCTCCTTGCGGTCGCTCGTGACTGGTGGAAGCCACACACACCAACATTCCTCCTGGCTGAAACACGTTTCAACATAACGATGTCTAAGCGACGGCAAGAGATGATGGATCAGGCAACCAATCAAAGCAAGCACTGATCAAGCATACCACAGCACAAGGTCTCCTCGTGACAATGGTGCATCCCACCAAATTCCCGGGTCTCGGCCATGCACAAAGTCAATCACACATCTACGTGTCAAACATCATGCAAGAGAGACGTAGAAACAAGGTCTCCTTGTGACCCCGGAAAATGTCTCCGGGTGTCCGGGTCTCGACCACATCATGCATGGATCATACATAACACATGTAGGCAATGGGTCTCCATGTCACACCGGTAGAACTCAACAGGTGCGCGGGTCTCGACCAGGATATGTATGGATCATACATAACACATGGAGGCAATGGGTCTCCACATCACCCCGATGAAACTCGCCAGGTGCGCGGGTCTCGCCCAACATAACCTCGACCATATCATCATGCCACACCCCAAGTAACCTCGTTGTCCTCAAAAGGGTGTCAAGCCAAAGTCCATACACCAACACTCCCCCTGGGCTGCAGAGGCTGACAGTACGAGCAAAGCTGATGGCTGCTCCCAACACAATCCGTGAGGAGGGAGCACGGCTCCCCCATGGCCACATACCCCTTCACTACAATAGCAAGGGTGATGACAATGCTGGTGGGATGTGCTCGCATAGAGCCTCACCCCGGAGCGGCGTCGTTGCTGTCCTCGTCATCACTGTCGTAGTCGTCACCACTCCACGATAGACGACTGATCCTCATAGAGGAAGTCTGCCTTGTCCTGGTGATCCATCACCTGCTCCCGCTGCCAAGCACCATCCGTTTGAACCACCTGGGCGTCTACTGGGGGCCGAGTATCAGCATCTATTGCCTGCTCCTGCTGCTACTCCTGCCACCATAACATCTGTCTCCACACCACCTAACGCGAGAGCGTACACACCGTCAGGCGTAGCTCCTGCATCGGTCGTCGTCATGTCATCTGCCAGGGTATCAACAAACATCATCTCTATCCCAGACTCAGACTCAGCGTTGGACCAATCCTCCTTCGACGAAGATTCTCCATCAGGGCAAATGTCTCCACCCGCCGAACTCTTTGCTAGCTGAGTCTGCAGTGTAGCGTCATCTGCCTTAATCATCCTGCGCTATAGAGCAGTCGCCTCACCAATGCCGAGCTCCGCCACGGTCGTCAGCGGACAAACCATCCCCCCCACGACTGACACATCGGCAGGAGCTGTGGGGACTTGGCAGGCCAACCCATGGATAGGAGACGAGGAGGTCTCGTCACCGGAGACTCCTCCCACAGCCGCGTCTGATGGTGCTACCTGTGCGCACCGTGCAAGACGAGTAGCTCGCCGCGGCGCACGACGAGTGCAAGAACGAGCAGTACGGTGAGGGGCTGAGGGTCTGTCCGTCGGTATGATGCCGTGAGCCTCCAAGATGGAGCGGAGGGCGATAGAGGTAGACGAGAGATCTGCTATACTAGCATCGTCAGAGGGTAGGATGCACGATCGAGAGGAAGATGAGGATGAAGAGGGAGGCGAAACCTGCGGCGGGGTGGCAGCTCGCTTGGAAGTCACGTGGTCTAGGAACGCTAGAGGTTCCAGACCTCTATGTGTAGGGTGGCCATATCACCACGTAGAAGCACTTTGGTATCACTCGGTGACGTATCCACTAAAGGAGGAGGTGGAGAGGATCGTACCCAGGGGGGATGCCTCCCAGGAGGGTGCTGTCGGCATTGGCGCCAACCATGCTGCCTATCTCGACAGTAATAGCACGAAAACCCTGAGGACAAGTGGGACTAGTGCCATGGCTGCATCGACCAACCACTATACCTGTGGCAGCTGCCACGGCTGAGGCTCAGGCACAGACCACGGCGATGGCAACGTCCACGGCCACGTTGCGCAGCTCATGTCAAGAGCTGAGCGTAGGTGATAATATCACACACTCGACCCCGGTGGTGCAAAGCACCACGTAGAGGGATACGAATGCAGCAACGTCTCTCAGACGGGCTGCGATGTCGTCAGTCAACACGACAACCTCCGCCGTAGTGTGTTGCTACAATGTTGCACCCGGTGACGATGGCGCAACTATCGCAACGTGCAACCTCAAGTCTCCTTTGGTGCCATTGATGTTGCACCAGGTACTGTCGTCAACAGACTGCTCTGGCCTTAAGCCACCTTTGCTATTGCTATTGCTGTTACGACTCTCGCGGCGGCTGCTGCTACAGCGGTTCCCGTCGTGAGCCGACGGTAGTGGCCTCAAGCCACACCAAAAAGTAAAATGATGAAAGAAACAAAACAAAACTCACCCCTCTTCTTTCTTTGTTTTTGGTTCACCGATGCTCAGCGCGAGTGGGGTACCCCTTCTCGGGCCTTACTCAACTGCCCCACTCGAGGACCCCTCTGTCCTCCCTCTCTCCTTTTTTTTGTTGTTTTTTTTTTCTTTTATGTGATGGTGCCACCTCCTCGGGTGCCCCCTTTGGGGTCTTCTGGGGTGCCCCACTCAAGTCGCCCCCTTCTCTCCCTTTTTTTTTCCGGTCTGGCTCGACCCTCGCTTCGAGCGAGCCCGTCAAGCGAGCTCGCTCGGCGAGCCCGTCAAGCGAGCTCACTCGGCGAGCTTACTCGCTACGAGCAAGCAGCCTCGCGCTGCTTGCTCGCAACGCGAAGCTGCCGTGCAGCTTCGCGGGGCAAGCAAGCAGCAGCAGTGGCTGCTGCTACTACGGTTGCCACTGCTGTGCGGGCTGCTACTGTTGTTGCAACCCGCGTGAGCAGCTACGGCTGCACGCTGCTGCTGCCCGCCAGCGCCGCCGCTGTTGCTGCTACTTCCGCTATGCCTGCTACACGCTACTACTGCAACAACTGCTTGCCGCCACTACTGCTGCTGCTACTCGCTGCCGCCTACTGCTACTGCTCGCAGTCGCTAGTGCAAGTTTTTGCTGCTGCTCCGTGCTGCCACTGCTCGCAGCAGCCGCTGCTGCAAGTTGCTGCTTCTCGTGCGAGCTGCTTCTCCTTTTTCTCTTGTACACACCGGTAGCCAGACACGGCTGCTGCTGCCACCCGGTGCTGCTGTTGTAGTGGGTGCTGCCCGTAGCTGCTACCGCCGCAGGTGCTTCCCACTGCTTACTGCTGCTACGGCCGCTATTGCTTGCAGCTGCCATCGTTGTCTCTGCTACGTCCACTGCTATGCTACAACGTAGTCGTGGTGGGTCCCTCCAGGATCTGCTACTACTGCTATGGGTGGCTGTCGCTGCTACCACTCATTGCTCCTACATCTGTGCTGCACACCACAAGCTGTGGCTCGTTTGCTTTGATACCAAGAGAAACTTACTAGAACCTTCCTAACCACTTGCCACCAACACTAGGCGTCAGCGCTAGGTCAGCGTGTGACAATAGTCACAAGTCAGAGACAAAACTGCAAGGGTCTGGGTAGGGACACGTACAGGGTGTCAGGAAGCTCAAAATGAATACAATTATAGAGAGAGATAACAAATGACAAGTCCACAGCATAAATACCTACCGCAGCGCACGACAGGTGTCGCACGCGGAAGTGCAAGGTCTGTCCTAAAACCGGCCCAAAACTACTGTTTTGGCCATAACTTTGCGTTGAAAAATCAAAACGCTACGCCCTCTGCACCTAGAGATGCATAATCTCAAGCCGGACACTACAACTGGCCACACGCATAAGTCTGGCATCGATCGGTAAACAGAAAATGCAACACATGCAAAATCGGGCTCAAGAGCCAGTCCACTGAGAAAACTCTAGCGTCTACAGAAAAACCGCAAAGCACCCCGAGAAGCACCCACGACATCGTGGAAGCTCTCTGGTAGCTGTTGGTGGATAGAGCCACCACTCGTCAGTGCTCCGGTGCCAGCTGTGTTTGCATCAAGGATAGGCTACAGAAAACCTGCAAGAGGTCCGAGACAGCATCCACAACGCTAGAGCAGTCGTCGGTCAGCTCCGAGTGGGTGGTCCACCACCTGCCGACGCGCTGATGTCTCCGGGGTCCACATTCGGGACCATGTCATCACGCTCTCCTGTAATGCTGCTCTCCTTGTCGTCGCTCGTGACAGGGGGGATCCACACACACTAACACTAGACGTCGATGAGATGATCGACGTCTCAGAGGTTTTCATAGGGCTCCCTGGTGTTATACGTGGTGTTGTAGCCGAGCCACTTAACGATATTCTTGTTGGTTTGTATGGCTTCCACCGGTCACGACCGACACCGATGGATTACCCATATACCCCACGTTGGTGGTGTAAGGTACAGTAGAGTGTGATGACACGACGAGCCTACGGAGTGTCCCTAGACTTCTCCAGCATCTACGACAGCACCAGCGAGACGCAGACGATGCGTTCTGACAGCCCAGTGGGGCTAGGAGAGTTTTCTCAGTGGGTTGAGACTTGTGCACCTGGTGGACAGTACTGGTGCAACGAGGCGACCCGACTGTTGTAGTAGGGCTTCCGATGTTCGAAAAGTCGTTTGCAATGTCTAAGCGCTGATTTCAAGTGATTGTAGCAATGCTCGTATTTTCTCGGTGGTCATGACTCAAGCACTCAGAGACCTGTTCCGATGCCTCCGAGAGACCTCCTTTGTTGTTCTTGTGGTGTATGGAGTGCATTCCCCCCGCTGACTCGTTTGGGTGTGGCGGGGTGACAGAGCCCGGTGCGACTGGTTGCCGGCGCCCCTTCATAAGCCCGCTAGGGGCTCATTTTTATTCTCTCCTTGTTCTTTTGTATTCCAGACTTGGCCAAACTTTTGCTGTCCTGCATTGCACTCACACACAGAGCTCATGTTCGTGTTTGCATGGGCCTTATAGCCTTGTTTTTTTTTCCAACTTGGTATGAGAGCACAAGGGGGCGTGTGAGAAGCAGAAGCACCAGCAGTGGGTCGAGCGCAAAGAGTACGTGCCATGTGGTGCCACGCCGGCAGTAGTGGGAGGAAGTGCAAATTGAATGCACGTGATCACCAAAGGGACGGTGAGCAGCGTAGAGAAGCAGCATCGGCTTCTGTAGCAGTAGTGGTTGTAGTAGAATTTACACTAGCTTCACCTATGGCTGAAGCAGGAGCGGAAGCTGCTTTGTCCCGTAGCAGCAGCAACAACAGCAATAGCAGCAGCAGCGGCGGCAATAGTAGTGGCGCATTGCAGTTGTAGCAGCTATGAGAGCAACAAGCACAACTAGTAGCGCTAGTTGTTGTGCCACAGTAGTAGGAACAGCGGCGGCAGCAACGGCGGCGCACAACTGGAGCAGCGGTGGCGGCAGTAGCTAGCAGCAGCGGCCCACAACAACAAGCAATAGCAACAACGACGGCGCAGAACAACACCAGTAGCGGCGGTAGCAGCAATCCATGCATAGAGGAGCAGCAGCAGTAGTAGCAGTAGAAGCAACAGTAGCAGCAACAATCGTAGCAGCTGCACTTGCCGCTGCAACTACTGCTGTCGAAGCGAAGAGGGCCTCACAGGCTTCCTCTCACGCCCCCCCCCCCTCTTAAAGGGGCCCTTCTTGACCCCCATCAGGGAGGCCCCCTCAGAGGGGGGCCCGTCAGGCTTGTGAACCCCCCTCAGTCCCGTTGGCCCCGTCGGCCGACCGACGGAGGGGGCCGACAGCGTGAGAGGGGCCGACCCTCCCCTCCCCCCCTCATTTCTCTTGCTCCCACACACCTGGTGCGAGCAAGCGAGCGGGCGTGTGAGCAAGCGAGCATACTGTAGTTGCTACACATGCGAGCGAGCAAATGAGAGAGCTAGCAAGTGAGAGAGCAAGCGTGTGAGCGTGCTGCAATGACTACATAGTGAGGGGTAGTTGCAGCTGGGTTTGTAGTCCCTCCTCCCCTACCGACAATAAATTGTCATTGGCGGTGATTTCCTTTTCGAGACGCGTCCTGGATTTGCGTCTCTCTGGGGCCGTGGATTGGTGTACACAATTTACTCCGTAGGATCGACTATGGATTTGGGCCACTGCATCTCTGAGGGCTGGGTCGCCTACCACTTGGAGCAGCAACCACACCTGTAGCCACCACCCCTTCTATTCTTGGAGTACTCTTTGCTCCATTAGTGGCAGCATCATTAGTAGTCGCACCTAGTCAGACTCCATTCTATGGGCGTACTTTGGTGGTGTAGCTCATCTCGTCTAGTCACGTTTGCTTATCTCGACGCCGTGACCTCCAGGAGTGAGGGTACCTACTGGTATCATCCTAACCCGTGGCTTGGTGTTCACAACCGGGAGTAGGTGCCCTTGGCACCTATTCATTGTCCAGCGCACCAGATGAGTGTGGAAACCTTTGAGCAGATGTGTTTGCCTACTATTATTGTGGTGATGGACGTCATGGTTGGAATCGATGTTGGACGCACCCTTGGGACTGGCATCCACCTTGGCGTCAACCTCGTCCAAGCCTGTGTCCTTCATAGCTTATGGATCTCCCAGCGTTGGTAGATCCCCTAACCGGACCTCTGGCAACCATATTCGCCAAGATCCACGGCCCGAGGCAGATGGTGCAACGGCTTTGTGTCCTCGACGTCACCAAGCATGCTTCCGCTACTAGTTTGTCGACGGCCTCTTTGATCACATCTCTTTTATCCTCTCCTCCTTCCTCATTCAATGGTATCCCTTTAGCTCAACCTGCCAGCCAGTGCCGGGCTGCCACCATCCTTTTGATCCTCCACTCTCCTACTACCACAATGCCACCTTGAGATGACATGTTCTACTGTAGTCATTCCAATTGTGTGTGCACGCAGCGTCAGTGTCAGAGCTCTGTACAATGTGCTTGCATCGGTTTTAATACATCCTCCACCTCCTCTACTTCCATTCCCATACCTGTCGAGGGGGAGTGTGGTCACCGCGCATTGCCTGTTTTGACCGTAGCGACAGGATGCGCACTCGCGTCGTGTCGTGATGCCCAAACATCAGCATAGGCAGATTCAATTGATGCGGTGATAGCACATGACATGGATTCCGATCCCGACATGGCGTTCATGGTGGGGACTTGCGTGTGATCGAGCTCGAATTCCATGTCCGGGCTGGATCCAGATAATCCGCAGCAGCAAGTTACATGAGGGAGGAGCGCAGGCACGGTGTCCCTGGGCTGTGCCACTCGCGGCTCCGACCGGTGGCGGCCCGGCGGTGGCACAAGAGTCCCGTACGGATGGGGATGTGTCTTCTGGACTTTTGGAGGAGAGTGTGTAGCAGGCTCACACCAGTCTGGCGGAGGTTTGAGTGCTGGGGACATACATGTCATCGAGGTCGACACCTACGCTGGGCAGGAGCCGGACGTTCTGCAGCAATAGGTTGCATCAAGAGTGCAGGTCCCGTGTGCATGGGCGCTTCCACTTGCGGCTCCGACCGGTAGCGGCTTGGCAGTGGCTATCGTGCGGTGCAGGATGCTACATATGG
This sequence comes from Penium margaritaceum, assembly GCA_023375785.1. Lineage (NCBI taxonomy): Eukaryota > Viridiplantae > Streptophyta > Zygnematophyceae > Desmidiales > Peniaceae > Penium > Penium margaritaceum. The sequence goes on along the minus strand of SZWC01001280.1, from coordinate 254,549 downwards.
AATTTTAGGGGCGTTGGTGCACGAGGCTTACACCAGCCCGAAAGTGATCGCACTGCATGAGCAGACTTGGCTAGCTCGTCTTTTAGAGGTTGAGGCATTCTTGAGAGTAGGAGTTCTCAGAGATGTCACTAGGACATGTGCTGGAGCACACATCGCAGGATCCACCATGTCATCTGCGCTACGTGAGGAACAACTTCAGTGCGAGTAGTCACCCATGTTCCCAGAGTCAATTGCTTACTCCTCCTCGTATGACAAACACAAGCTGTGGTGTGGATGGGATACCTGCAGCTACATCTGATGTTCTCAGCACATTTTGAGTCTGGTTGATCCCCAATAGGATACAGCAACACCGGCTCCATCGTCTTCAGTAATAGAGATGTAGATGGAGCTATACTTGCGACTTCTATAGTCTGCATGTATAGCATCCAGTGAGACAGAGTTTATCCTATGCGAGGAAGACATGGGCCACCTCCACATGTCCGAGACAGATTACACTGACCTTTAGGAGCGTGCAGTGATGCTTCAACGGGAGGTGATGGAAGTGCGTCAGTGATTTTCAGAGCAGGGGAGCACCAGTACTATCGGCGCGAGCTTTCCACTACCAGGATCTCGCACACCCATACTCATGGAGGATCCTGCAGCAGCTCCAAGTACGAAGTTTGATGGAGACACTACCATAAGAGAGCTGAGCGTGCCTATAGTTTCCGCCATCATTGTTCCTGTTGACTCTGTCATCGCTCCTTTTTCTGCTACTACCATCACACACCTCCATCCACCAGACTACCATCACCTTCCTCCATGAGGAGTACTCGTTGACCACCCCTGTGGGCAACCGAGATTCGGGCTCCCATGAATTATGTTCAGGTACACAACCGACCCAATGAACGAGGTACTCCCTGACAACGCGCGACCAAAGAGTACGCTCTCGGTGCTGGAGTAGGCGAAGGACCTCGTATTGGCCATTGGCAGCCAGGACCGCTGGCGGTGGCTGAACGGTTCCTTTTGCCGTGTATGGAGCTAGCAGGCTCACATGAAACACGTCATGTATCTTCATACTTGACGGAAGTAGCAATCGGTATGCCACTGGCCCGATGCGTGCCACAATGGGAAACGACCCAATCCACTTCGATAGAAGTTTTCATGCCCCTGGCGACTTAAGCCGAAGGTTTTCAGTGCTAAGCAACACTTTGTCACCGATGTCAAACGAGACCTCCCGGCGACCTTTGTCGGCATATGCCTTTTGTCGCTGCCGAGCTGCTTGAAGGTGACCCTTCACCTCCTGTAACAAGGAGTCAATGCGCTCGGCAAAGGCTTGAGCGGAAGGAACCTACCCTCCTGTACTCCCACTCTTTACCAATGAAGAGGGTACCACTGGATGCCGACCACTGTTCAACACGAATGGTGTGAACTGTGTGGACTCGTTCAGCGAGTTGTTCACCGCAAACTCTGTTGGTGCTAGGAATTCGTCCCAATCATGCATGGCAGGGTCCACGTACATGCGGAGCATCTGCTCCAGAGTGCGATTCATGCGCTCTGTTTGTCCGTCAGTTTGAGGGTGAAATGTTGTCGACATTTTCAACTCACTACCGAAGTACTCGTGCATCTTTTGCCAGAACTTACTAGCAAAACTTCGATCCTGATCGGAGATAATGCGCAACGGCAAGCCGTGGTACTTTACGATACCCTCAAAGAAGAGACGAGCGGTCTCCTTTGCGTTCACATCAGTGGTTGTAGGAATGAAGTGTGTCATCTTCGTCAAAAGATCCACAACCACTAGTATTGCATCATGGCCATGGGCCATGTCCGGAAGACTAGTAATGAAGTGCATGCTGACGCACTCCCATGGAGTCCCAGGAATGGGAAGCTGTTGGAGGAGTCCAGCATGCTTCTTGTTGCTAGCCTTATTCCGAAGACATGGGTCGCATGTCATGCAATATTTACGGACATCAACACACCACCCTGGCCACCAATAGTGGTCCGAGAGTGCATGTCCAGTCTTTCAGGGTCCCACATGACTTGCTACCGGCGGGTCGTGGAACTGGGAGAAAACCTTTGCTCGAAGGTCTCCCGAGTTTGGCACAACTTGTTCTGTGTGCCAGAAGATTCCTGCGGCTTCCACCAAGCCGTACTTGTCCAGATTTCGAGAGTCTTGAAACCAAGAATCCACACAGTATCCCATCCGGATCCTATTTAGAAAGCCGTTGTAATGGATAATCTCTCGTGGTGGTTGCCGCAGAAGTGCAGGGGGATCTGGTGGTTGTACTGTTGCTGTTGCAATGGCCATAAAACACCCACTGACCTCGGTGGTTGCTTTAATTTCCACAGGCTGTCGGCTTAGTGGAACGGCCACATTGATGCATCCTGGCCGATGTTCCCATGTGAACGAGAATTGACTAAGGTATTCACTCCAATGCGCCTGTCGTCTTGACAGGTTCGGTTGCGTTTGGAAAAACACCAATGGATTATGGTCGGTCACGACCGTCACACCCCCTTTAGCACCCTCGAGGTAGCAACGCCACATCTTGAAAGCATGTACTACCGCAAGGAGCTCTTGATCCCCAGTCATTTACCACGTTTCTGCAAGGATGAGCTTCCGGCTCTCATACGCAACTAGGTGACCGTTCTGCATGAGGATGGCTCCAAGTCCTACTACCGACGCATCACATCGAACCTCCCACGGTTGCGATGGGTCCGGAAGAGCTAGGACGGGCGTCATGGATAGAAGCTCTTTGACTTTGAGAAATGCGTTCTTGCAATCAGGTGTCCATTCCCAACGCACGTCTTTTCACGTGAGCCTGGTTAGCGGTGCTACCATGGTCGAATACCCTTGCATAAATCGTCGAAAGTAGTTTGCAAGGCCAAGGAAAGACCGACTCAACTTTTAACAGTATCGCCGGTTGGTAATCCTCGTACCCCTTGTCAAACTTTGCGATCTCAAACGCCCTTTGCGACTATGTGGGCCGTTCACATGGGCGATCGTTTTGCGCAGATCGCTCCTCGCAAACAAGAGTTGCACCCTTTACTCCTGCCCTCTGCTGTCTCTCGACTTGTTTTTCTGTGACTTCCCCCTTTTTTGGCCTACTGGTTACTCCGACAGTTTTGAGCGATGTGCCCAACTTGTCCACAATCATAGTAGGTTTGCGTGTCTTTTTGGTCAATGACATAAACTTCTATTGGAGTCGAGGAGTCTGCTCACTGGGTCTTTCCATTCCCATGATCATTGTGGTTAGAAGGTCTCCGGCCGTAAGATTCTAGGATCCGAGTGTTGTAGTCGGCAATGTCAATCCTTTATGCTGCTACGATCATCCGCGACAAGTCATTATGCATGCCAAAAACAGCGATTGCTTGCCGGATATCTTGCTTGAGGCCGTTGTTGTGCTGAAAACATGTTTTGTCGAGGCCAATGTCTGTTCCGGTGATGATCTCGTGGAATCTTCACGTGTACTTCGCAACACTGGACTGCTGACGTACACGCTGGAGTTTGCATCGTACGTCTGACTTTTCTTTCAGTCATCCAAAGCGTGCGAGCACTGCGTACAAGATTTTGTTCCAGTCAGTTGGTGGCGTCAACGCATCTTGCCACTGCGGGTTGGTATGCTCCAAGGGTAGAACGCCAGTGGTCATTGATGTCAGACGGGCGTCCTGAGCCGTTGATGATGGACCGCCAGTCTCCTGCTGCCGTTGGATGGTCTTTAGGTCAAACCACCAACTTAACGCCATGCCACGTAAAAGCGCGGCTGCGAGGTCAATTTTCTTCTAATGGTCATTGACCCCAGCAGTGGTGAACTACACCTCCAAACTTGCCAGCCACATCCAAACCGTTGGTCCTTCCGAGTTTGCAGGATCGAAAGGTTCTAGTGGAGCCAGACAAATGTTTTATTCTCTCGCGAGTTGGGAATTTCTCTTGAGGAGCACTGCTTCACGCACGCTTGCATTGCAAAGTGCCTCCATCGTGACGTTGAGCTGCTAGAACAGGTGGTTGGTGATGCCCTTGAGCGCGGAGATCCTGTTTGCCAGTTCCTCGTTGATCCGCGCTTATCGTCCCATGCCACCTGTCGTCCGTGCTCTCACCATCGAGGCTGTCGGTAGGGGCGGCTGGTTCATCGCTGTTGGATCCGCAACCGGATTGATCGCAAAGGCCATAGGTGTAGTTCTAGCTACCGCGAAACCTGCCACGCCAGCGTTTGTTGTCGCTCCAAGGTTCGCATGCATTGGCACATTCTGCTCCTTCATTGTCAGAGTTGTTGCCAAAGACGCGCTACTGGTTGGTTGGTTGCGCTCCCTCACCTCACATCATAGTCGCGAAGTGTGCAAAGTCTTGACGTGCAAGATGCAACAAAGACTTTTGCAAGGTAGTCCTCTGGATAGGTGAAGTAATCAGATGCCTCTCCAGCACCGCTGTGCTTTGATACCAAGTGTTATGCCAAAGGGAGCGTAGATGTTGATCAGGTAGAAGTTGTGAGGCAAAACACAATTTAGAACTGGGGAAACTTGAGCAATTCATAATCAGCAGTAAGTGTACTTCGATAACAAATGTCAAAATGGTCGAACATACATGCACAAGTGATGAGTTTCTGATGAAGCATACTCGGGGTCGTTGGGTCAAATGTCGAGCGACGCGTGTGGAGTCGTGTCTTGACTGGTCGGATTCGAGAAGGGCCGATGAGAAGTCGGGGGCTTCGAGAATCGACGGTGGCGATGCATGATGCATCTCTAGAAATCTAGATTTGTCGAGAGTTGTCCAGAAGTCAACCAAAAGGTCATGATGCTTCTTTTTGTAGGTTCATGAGAGGTCAAAGGTGTCAGAAGGTTCAAAAATATCCACAGAAGGCAATGCAGTTGGCCAGTTTTCCCTTGGCCGTCGGAGTGAAAACCGCAGTCCTCACAACGCGATGGGCTGTTTGTGTAACAACAGAAATGCCCACTCGAGAAGATTATCGATTTGTGAACGTCTGGTACGTAACACGTATGCCCTACCCGGCGTTCTGACAAACAAAAATATCTGACCCGGTGATCATAAAACTAAGAATCACCCAACCGCTGTCCTGAGAATGTTGACATTCTAAACACAAACAGCGAGAAAATGTAGCCATGTGGACACTGCATGCAATATAGCATCAACATACTGACGTCAGTAAAAAAAATCACATTCACAAACACCTGTCTCAGGGGGTTATTGAATGTCAAAAGAGGGGGTCTTGTGTGGTTTGCATGGAGGGTCCAAGACTCCCCATGCATCCAATACATTGTTACATTCCAGTCATACACAAGTCCCTAATGTTTCAGAATGGGCAATTTTTTTACTACACAAACAGTCCTTCTGCGTTGCAAGACGGCGATATTCACTACGACAATCAAGGGCAAACCGGCCAACTGCCCCCCCTCCCCTCCTGTGAATCTTCCCGAACCTTCTAACGACTTCGACCACTCTCGCAAATCTATGACGGACGTATCATGACCTTTCGGTCAACTTCTCAATGCACCGAGACAAACATGGATTTACAAAGGTGCATCTCACTTCTTCACCATCGATTCTTGAAGACCCCCAAATCCTCAGTGGACCTTCTTGAACCAACCATTCACGACGTGACTTTGCACGCGTCGCTTGACAATTGACATAACGACCCCGACTATGCCTCATTTGTAACTCGACACTTGTATAGACATGATCAATCATTTCGACACTTCTCATCAAAGTACAATCACCGTTAACTTGAAATTGCTCGTGTACCAAATTATAAATTGTGTTCTGGCTTGCAACGTCTACGTGTTGGTCTGTGTGGTTTTTCCCGACGCCTCCCTGTGCACAGCTTATACAGACACTACTACTTTATGGTTGACGTGGGTCGATGTCGTGATGATGGAGACGTGCATACCTATTGGATTTTGCCTGTGTGACGAGGAGACCTATCACCTTGAGACCACCATGTGTTTGTTATGCAGGTGTGCATGTGTGTGTGTATGTGTGTGTGTGTGTGTGTGTGTGTGTGTGTGTGTGTGTGTGTGTGTGTGTGTGTGTGTGTGTGTGTGTGTGTGTGTGTGTGTATGTGTATGTATGTATGCATGTGCATGTGTGTGTGTGTGGGTGTCACGATACAAGTGTCGCATCATCGGGCTTCACAGCCCAGGAGGAGTGTTGTTGTGTGGGAACTTAGCCGACACTGATCCACACAGCGGCTGTGGCATCACAGGTATTTTAGAGATCCCAAGACTGCATCACCACCTACAAAATCACCAATGTGATGCACTTGCTGCATTCAGGCATCCGGGTTTGTGGATGTGTAGTTGCTAGAGTTTTCTCAGTGGTCAATATCCAGGCACCCGGAGACATGTTAGGGGGTCACGAGGAGACTTGAGGCAGATCAGGTCAAGACCCGCGCAACAGGTGGGTCATACTGGTACGACATCAAGACCCAAAGCCTTGAATTAGTGCATGCGTGTTGGGAGCTCCTATTGTATTGCCCAGTGCTTAGTTGTGCATCTTGCTCATCAGTTGAGGCTCAGACAACCGGAGGCATGTTCGAAGGTCTCAAGGAGACCTGCCTTGTACGTTACAGACGTGTTTGGCTTGTTGTGCTGGTTGTTCTGGTTCAAACAACGCATTGTTCTGACACGTGTGCAGGAAGCTATGGCCGGGCGAGTGTTTTAGCCTCAACTGGGCCGTTCTGGCAGCTAGCGTAGCTTTGCGCGAGTTGCGCCTGGTGCACAGCCAAACGTGCCCCTAGCTTTGCACCAGGCCTCACAGCTATTAAGCTGGCTGTTTCTCATTGTTGTAACTCTATCTGCATGTGTTTTATTTGTGGAAGCAGACTTTACACTCAGTTTATGTTGCCCAGCCAAGCCCTTGTTGTTTTGCATCCGACTTGTGTTGACGTTGCGAGATGACTGAGCGCCAACGCCTAGTCAGTGGCAAGCGTGCTAGGAAGCTTCCTAGAAACCTTCCTCTGATACCAAAAGATTGATAAGAAGCTTCCCAGTATGCTTTCCACTGACTAGGCGTCAGCGCTTGGTCAGCTTGCGGCGTCAACACAGGTTGGACGCAAAACGGCAAGGGTTTTGCTAGGTAGCATTAACATAGTGTCAATCATGCTTCCATAAACAAAACGAACACATAAATAGTTACAACAATGAGCAACAACCAACTTAATAGCTGTGAGTTCTGGTGTGCAGCTAGGGGCGTGTTTGGTTGTGCACTAGGCGTAACTCGCGCAAAACTATGTAAACTGCTAGAATGGCCGAGCCGAAGCTAAAACACTCGCCTGGCCATAACTTCCTGCACAGGCATCAGAACGACGCATTGTTTGAACCAAAATGACCAGCACAACAAGCCAAACATGTCCGTAACATGCAAGGCAGGTCTCCTTGTGACCCCAAAACATGTCTTTGGGTGTCCGGGCCTCAATTGACGAGCAAGGTACACAACTAAGCACCGAGCAATACATCACGAGCTCCTAACACGCACACACCAGTTCAAGGCTGTGGGTCTCCATGTCGCACCGGTACGATCCACTGGGTGTGCGAATCTGAACCAGAGCTACCTCAGGTCTACTCGTGACCCCAGAACACGTCTCCGGGTACCCGGGTCTTGACCACTAAGAAAAATCTAGCAGATACATATCCACAAATCTGGATGGCGGAATGCAGCGAGTGCATCACATTGGCAATGTTGTAGGTGATGATGCAGTCTCGGGATCTCTAAAAGACCTATGGTGCCACAATCGCTGTGTGGAGAAATGTCAGCTCAAAGCCTATACAACAACACTACCTCTTCACCATCTATGCTCCATTCCGCATAACACTTGGCATCAGAGTGCAGCGGTCCTCGAGAGGCATCTGACTACTTTACCCATACATAGGACTACCTTGCACAAGTCGTCAATGCACCTGGCACGTCAATATTTTGCAAACTTTGCGACTGAGACACGAGGCAAGTGAGAGTAACCAATGACCAGCAGCGGGTCTTTGGCAACGGCTTTGGTGATGGAGGAGCAGAACGTGCCGATGCACGTGAACCTTGAAGCGACAGCGAATGGTGACGTGGCAGGCTATGCGGCAACTGGACCAACCCGTTTAGCTTTGACGACCAATCCAGTCACGAACCCAACGGTGGTAAACCAGCCACCCCCTACCAACGGCCTTGACGACGACAGTAGAAACAACAGGTGGCGCTCGACGAGAGCCGCAGATGAACAAGAAACGGGCAAACCGGATCTCTGCAATTGAAGGGATCAATACCCATCTGCTCCAAAAACTTAACTTCGTGATGGAGGCTCTTTCCAATGCAAGCATACGTGAAGCGGTGCTCATCGAGAGAAGTTTCCAACTCTGTAGTGGACCCAAATTTCGTCTAACTCCACTGAAACTGATCCATCCTGCAAACTCAAAAGGACCAACGGCTCGGATGTGGCTGACAAGTTTGGAGGTGTACTTCACCGATACTAGGGTCAACAACGATCAGAAGAAAATTGACCTTGCGGTTGCGCTTTTGCGTGGCACGATGCTAAGTTGGTGGTCTGATCTGTAGACTATCCAACGACAGCAGGAGACCAGCGGGGCATCATCAATGGCCAACGGCGCCCGTTCCATATTGCCAATTGCACGTGTTCTACCCATGGAACAGATCAACGCCCGGTGGCGAGACGTGTTGATGCCACCAACTGAATGGATTGAATTCTCGCACGCGATGCTTGCACGTTTTAGACAACTAAATGGAAATCCTAACGCACGGTACAAACTCCAACGTCTCTGTCAGCACTCCAGCGTGGCAGAGTACACGTAGAGATTTCGCGAGATCATCACTGGAGCAGACATCGCCCCAGACAAAGTCTGTTTTCACTACAAAAACTGCCGCAAACAAGATATCCAGCAAGCAATCCCCATTTCTAGCATCCACAATGACTTGCTACGGATTATCGCAGCAGTAGAAAGGATCGACAATTTTGACCGCAACATTTGGATCCAAGAATCTTATGGCTGGTGACCTCCTAACCACAATCATTGTAGAAACAAAAGAAACCAGTCAATGGACTCAATGACTCCGATGGAAGTGGACGCGATTGACCAGAGAGAAATGCGAACCTGTTACAATTGCGGAAAATTTGGGCACATTGCTTGCAACTGTCAAAGCAAGCAGCAAGCCAAAAAGGGGGGAAATTCAGAAAGATGAGTCGAGAAACGGTAATGGAAAAAAGCAAAAGGCATAACTCTTGTCCGTGAGGAGCAATCTGCATCAAACAATTGCCCATCTGAACGGCCTGCATCGCCGCAGAGATTTTTTTAGAACGTAAAGTTGGATGAGGGGTACGAGGAAGACCAACCGGCGATACTGCTAAAAGTTTAGCCTCGAGAATGCAAGATTACCAGAACGGTACCGACAATATTGGATGCAGGAGCTTCACACAACTTCGTGTGCAACAACATGGTTCGCAAGCTGGGTCTGTGGACCAAGCAAGGAGTATTTGAAGGAAAAACCATTGATGGTAGGTTACCTATACGGAGACTCCGAGAACCACTATGACTACAAGTGGGGCATCTACGGGATGCAAAAATGTATAGGTCTTCGTCAATGAGCAATCACAATATCATCCTCGGATGAGATTTCCTATACCGACACAAACCCAAGGTCGATTAGAGCAGCGTTGATGTCTACGTGGAAATCGATGGTGCCAAACAATTACTTCCACACGTGGGATGAAAACCGACAGCAGAAGTAGCACTGGTGGAAGCAGCAAAGGAAGCCATGGTAGCCAAAAAGCGACAACCTGTGAGACCTATTCTGCTCGATGTGGCCAAACACTGTGTACAATGAGGAGCTCATGCGTGGCTCATAAACCTCGAGCCAGTGGAAGAAGCTTAACTGGTGGCAGCTAACTCTTCATCCTCATCGGCCTCATCAGCCTCATCGCCATTCACAAAGTCGCAATGGTATCCGAAGAGTTTGTACCAACCATCTAGGAGTTAGCAAACGCCTTCCTCGACCAACTCCTGAGAACCTTACCTCCTCGACGAGACATCAATCATCGCATCGAATTGAAGCCGCAGATTAGACCTATAGTTTGAGGGGCCTATCAGATGAGCGATCACAAGCTCACGGAGCTGAAAAGGCAACTTGATGAGATACTCAGTGAGGGGTTCATCCACCCATCCATGTCACTGTATGCCGCACCACTACTGTTCGTAAAAAAGAAAACTGATGAGATGCAGATGTGCGTGGAGTATTGGGCGTTGAATGACGCTACCATTAACAACAGCTACCCTCTTCCTCGAGCTGACAAACTTCTTGAACAACTCGAAGGGGCTTGAATTTTCAGCAAAATTGACTTGCGTAGCGGTTATCACCTGATACGTGCCGCAGACGCTGACATCGAGAAGACAAGAATTCAAACTTGCTGTGGGCGTTTTGAGTTCACGGTAATGCTGTTTGGACTGACAAATGCCCCAGGCGGCAATGAACGATATTTACCGACAGTCCCTCGACGATTTTGTCATGGTGTACCTTGGCAACATTCTGGTGTACAGCCGCACCCCGGAGGAGTGCGATGGACATCTTTAAAAAGTTCTTGAAGAGATAAAAGTTTTGGAAAGATCTCGAAGTGGGTCTTTGGTTGCCGTTCGATCGAGTTTTTGCACCATGTCATCAACGGTGGACGGATCACCATGGATCCAAAAAAGTGGCAGCAGTTGCTAGTTGGCCGACACAGACCAACGTTCAAGAGATTCAAGTTTTCCTTGGCTTTTGCAATTAATACCTGCGCTTTGAACGGGATTACGGCCAACTATCAGCTCCTCTTTCCAACCTCACTTGAAAAGAAAATGAGTGGCGGTAGGAAGAGAGCAAACAAGAAGCGTTCACCATTTTACGAAATGCTTTGACCTTGATGCCAGTCCTATGATTAGCCAATCCAACGGTTGACTTAGTCATGGCCACAGATGCTGCAGGCCAGGCCATCATTGTAGTCCATCTACAAGACCACAGCAACGGCGAGCAACCGGTCGCTTTCTCAAAAACTGCAAGGACCGGAACTCAACTACGACGTACACGAGAAAGAAATGTTGGCGGTTGTACTTGCATTCAAGATATGGCGGTGTTACGTGGAGTACCGCCGATGCATCTTGCGCACTGACAACAATGCGTTGAAACATCTGAAAACATAGCCGAATCTCAATCCATGTCAAACCCGATGGATGGAGTTCCTTGAATCCAGGTTCAAATATGATATCAAGTATTGGCCAGGCAAAGTCAACCCAACAGACACACGCAGCCGCTGACCACATTTCATGGCTGAGGTGGCAACGCTACAACTGTAGCAAAATCCATATCACGAGCGGCTCTTCACATGAGAGTACAATCAACACAGCGGATACGGCAAGGTGTAATTCTGGTACAACAATCTTATTGGCGAGAGTGCTTCACGCACCAGGTGATGGCTCCTCCTAATGACAAAATTCACCGCATGCTACACAAAGAGTGCCACGACACAAGTCCATGTGGACATTTTGGAATGGAAAAGACACTGAAAAACCTGGCAAAGAACTACTAGAGGGACAAGATGCAATCCGACGTGGTCAACTTCTGCAAATCCTGCAACACATGTGAGCAACAGAAATCCCATCTCATGTGACAGCTTGGAATTCTGTAAGCACTCCCTCTTCGGACGAAATCGAGGGCCAATATCTCAATGCACTTTGTCACAGGATTTCCAGTCACACCCAAGGGATATGACACAATCCTTGTAGTCATCAACAGGCTTTGAAAACTGTCCCACGTCATCCCGACAATGACCACCGTCACCGCCAAAGGAATAGCACGGTTGTTTCTAAACAACATCGTGCGGCTACAGAGCGTGTCAAGAACCATCACAAGCAACAGAGATGGTTGATTCACCAATTCTTTTGGTCCAAACTGATGATCCGCTACGGTAGCAGAAATCAACTTTCAATGGCGTTTCTTCCTCAAACAGACGGTCAAACTGAGTGGACAAACCAGACGCTCAAACAAATTCTCCAAACACTATGCAAACCTCACGGGACAGAATGGGCACAAAAACCTCCGACCGCCAAAATCACATATAATTTGGCAGTTTCTACCACAACGGGTAAAACAATGTTTCAAGTGGTGTATAGCAAACTTCCCGCCTCACCAACTGGACTACAATGTCGCAGCAACATTCGCGTAGTTGAAGTTCAATGCATAGACTTCACCAACATCTAGGAGGAAACACAGAAAATCCTTGAGAAGACGCAAGTAACGATGGAGCGAGTAGCTGACCGACATCTCAATGATGACATATTCACCGCTGGCAACAAATTCCTTCTTAGCATGGCAATCATCAAACTCCCTGGATCCGACTGTTCGAAGCTCAAACCCCGGTGGTTGGGACCATTTGAGATTGAGCGCATGCAAACCCACATGATGGCGCGACTAAAACTCCCCACCACTATGCAAGATCATCTTGTATTCCATGTCAGAAGACTCAAGCACTACTGAGACTCCGGAGAGAACTTCCCCAGCAAGGATGTCGCTCCTTCGCCTCCTGTTCAAGCGGACGAAGACACAGAGTATGTCATCAAGGACATCCTTGGCCATCGGCGATGAGGCCAAATGACAAAATGTCTTGTCAAGTGGCACGGCTATGACGTCGCGCACAATAGCTGGAAACCCTGCAACAACCTCTGAGATATTGATAACCTCATCAATGGCTAATACTGGCGTCACTTGGCCACATATGTATGTGCGTTGGGACGTTATGGCTAAAAGGGGGGGGGGGGGGGG
>SZWC01001280.1:201290-238793 GCA_023375785.1 Penium margaritaceum | reverse complement strand
GAGGAGGAGGAGGAGGAGGAGGAGGAGGAGGAGGAGAAGGAGGAGGTACATACCCGTCGGGGAAGTTATCTCTGGGGTCTTGGTAGTGCTTGAGTCTGCGGATATGAAACACTGGATGAAAGTGCATTGTGTCGGGGGGTTTGATCTATGCTACCATGGGAATCTGCATGTGCTTGATCTCAAACGGTCCCAACCATCGGGGTTTGAGCTTTGAACAGTTGGCTCCACAAATTTTGATGTTGGTCAAGCTGAGAAGAACTTTGTTGCTAGCAGCAAAAACATCGTCGCTGGGATGTCAGTCAGCTGCTTGTTTCATTAGCACTTGCATCTTCATGAGCATCTTCCATGTTTCCTCCCAAGTTGTGGAGAAGTCGTGGTGTTGGACGTCAACTGCGGCAATGTTGCTCTGGCTATGTAGTCCGGCTGGTGTGGCGGGAAGTTTGCAATACACCACTTCAAATGGAGTTTTACGTGTTGCGGTAGAGATCACCAAATTATATGTGATTTTGGCGGTTGGGAGTTTTTGTGCCCGATCCTTCCCATGAGGTTCACATACTGTCCAAAGAACTTGTTCAAGCATGCGGCTGGTCCACTTTGTTTGGCCATCGGTTTGAGGATGGAACGCCATTGACAGTTGGATCCGAATGCCGTAGCGAGTCATCAGTTTGTGCCGAAAAATGACTAGTGACTCGGTCGTCTTTGTCGCCTGTTGTGGTTCCCGGAATGTCGTATAGCCACAAAATGTTGTTTAGAAATAGCCGTGCTGTTCCCTCCATGGTTACGCTGGTTGTGGTCAAGATGAAGTTAGACATTTGAGAAAACCTGTCGACATCCATGAGGTTTGTGTCATATCCCTCAGGTGTGACTGGTAGTCCATGGATGTGTCGTTCCATGGTTCTGTTGGAATGGGAAGCGGTTGTAGAAGTCCGGGTGGTCGTGTGCAACGGGATTTTTGTCACTGACACGTGTCGTAGGATTTGTAGAAGTTGGCCACGCTGGATTGCATCTTGTCCCACGAGTAGTGTTTTGCCAGATTCTTCAGCATCTTGTCTTCTCCAAAATGTCCACCTGGACCAGTGTCGTGGCACTCTTCAAGCAACATGCGGCGGAATTCATCGTTTAGGGGAACGACCACATGGCGAGTGAATCTTTGTCTCCAATAAGCTGCGTTGTACCAGAATTTCGCTTTGTCTTATCCACCGTACTGGTCGTAGCCTTGTGTGAACTACTGCTTGAAGTACAGGTCTTATTGCAGTCGTATTATTGTTACCTTTTCCATCAAATCTGGTCTTCGGTTGAGCGTGTCTGCCAGGTTCATTTTTCCTGGCTGGTACTCGGTTTCGTAGTCTGACTTGGATTTATGGAACTCCATCCATCGGGTTTGACATCGACTAAGGTTCGGGTGCGTCTTCAAATGTTTCAGCGTACGATGATCGGTACGTACAATGCATCGGCGGCGTTCAAGATGGCATCGCCACGTCCTAAATACATGTACGACTGCGAGCATCTCTTTCCCATGTACGGCGTACTTGAATTCCAATCCTTGCAGCTATTGTGACCTCGTATGTGACCGGTAGCTCTCCGTTGCCATGATCTTGTAGGTCAACCACCTTTATGGCTCGATGTGAGGCGTCTATAGCATAACGTAGTTGACCGTTAGATAAGCCAATCATAGGACTGTCACCAAGGTCAAAGTCTACCACAAAGCGGTAAATGCTTGTATTTTGTTGTCTCCCTGCTGCCGCCTCGGGCATAATCCCGTACGAAGCACTGGTAGTAACTACAGAAGCCAAGAATAAATTGAGCGTCTCGGATGTTGGTTGATGTCGATCAATCCACGAATGCTGTCACTTTTTTGGATCCATGGTGATCCGTCCGTCGTTGATGACGTGGCCTAATAACTCGATCAAACCATGACCAAAGTCGCATTTTGAGAGTTTTCAAACAACATTCTCTCTTTCTAAAACTTGGAGAACTTTTGGAAGATGTCCATCGTGCTCCTCCAGGGTACAGCTCTATACTAGGATGTCGTCAAGATACACCAAGATAAAATCATCAAGGTATGGTCGGAAAATGTTGTTCATCGCCGCCATGAACGTCGACGCGGAATTTGTAAGGCAAAATTGCATTGCTATGAACTTGAAATTCCCGTGCGAGTTTGGAATGCCGTCTTATCGATGTCAGCATCTGCCACACAGATCTGGTGATACCGACTGTGTAGATTGTCTTTGGTGAAAATTTGAGCCCCTCGTAGTTTGTCAAAAAGTTTGTCAGCTCGGGGGAGAGGGTAACGGTTCTTGATGGTAGCGTCGTTCAACACCCAGTAATCCATGCACATCTGCATTTCACCAATTTTCCTTTTCATGAATAGTACAATTGTGGCGTATGGTACCGTGGATGGGCAGATGAACCCTTGACTAAACATCTCATTGAGCTGCTTTTCTAGCTCGTTCAGTTTGTGATTGCTCATCCAATAGGACCCTCAAACTGTGGGTCAGTTGTCCAGTTTCAGTTCGATGCGATGATCGATGTCCCGTTGAGGTGGTAGAGTTTGAAGGAGCTTGTCGGGGAAGACGTTTGCAAACTCTTGGATGAGTGATGCGATCTCTTCGGGTACCATTGCGAACTTCGTTCATGTCAATGAGGCTGAAGAGGCTGATAAGTCCAATAAGTCAGCTGCTTCCACTTTTGCTTTCTCCATTGGCTCAAGATGCACAAGCCCCTTGTCATTTGAAGTGTTTGGCTAAGTTGAGTGGTATTGGTTGCACGATTTGTCACTTTGTAGCTATCGCGGCTTCTTCTTTTGCTTCCACCTTTGTTGCTTCTACATTTGTCTTCCGTCCCACATGTGGAAGTTGTCACTTGGCGCTGTCTATTTCCACATAGACGTTGCCATTGTTCCAATCAACCTGTGGATTGTGCCGATACAGGATTTCTCATCTGAGAATTGTTTTGTGGTCACTCACTGGACAAGACCTCCAGGCCATTACATCCAGAAAATCTCCCACTTGTAGTCATGGTGGTTCTTGGAGTCTCCGTAATTGCAATCTTCTGTCGATGGTTTTTCCTTCAAACATCCATGGTCTGGTTTACAAACCCAGCTTGTTAACCATCTCGTTGCTTACAAAGCCGTGAGAAGGTCCTCCATCAAGTACTACCGGTACCATTCAGTGACTCTTACAACCTCAATCTCGAGGTTGAAGTTTTAACAGTATCACCGGTTGGTCATCCTCGTACCCCTCGTCAAACTTCGCGATCCTGGAAACCCTCTAAAATGTCGTATGCCTTTTAGATGGCTAATCGTTTGGTGCAAATCGCTCCTCACAGACGAGATTTGCGCCTTTCACTCCTGCCCTTTGCCATTTCCCCACTCATTTTTCTACGACTTCCTCCCCTTTTTGGTCTGCTACTTGCTCCCACAACTCCAAGCAATGTGCCCAAATTTTCTGCAATTGTAGTTGGTACGCGTATCTCTCTGGTTAACGGCCTCCACTTCCATCAAAGTCAAGGAGTCTCCTAACTGGCTTTCTTTGTTCCCAAAGTAATTGTACTTGGGAGGTTTCTTGACGTAGAATTCTTGGATTCATGCATTGTAGTCGGTACTATCAATCTTTTATGCTGCTGCAATCATCTGTGCTAAGTCGTTTTGCATGCCAAAAATGCCAATCGCTCGTCAGATGTCTTGTTTGAGGCTGTTGTTGTAGTGAAAAGAGAGCTTGCCAAGGGTAATTTCAACACAAATGATGATCTCATGGAATCTCCACGTATACTTTGCCACAGTGGATTGCTAACAGAGACGTTGGAGCTTCTATCAAGTGTAAGACTTCTCGTTCGGTCATCCAAATTGTGTGAGCATCGTGTGCAATAACTCGTTCCACTTGGTTGGTGGCGTTAGCGCGTCTTGCCATTGTGGGTTTATCTGCTCCAATGGTAGAACGCCTGTGGTCAGTGACATGATACGGGCGTCGTTGGCCGTTGATGAGATCCCACCGGTCTCTTGCTATCGTTTGATGGTCTTTATATCAAACCACCAAGTGAATGTCGTGGCATGCAAAAGCGCGGCCACGAGGTCAATCCTCTTTTGATTATTATTGAACCTAAAAGTGGTGAAATACACCTCCAATTTTTTCATTCACATACGAACCATCGGTCCTTTGAAATTCGCCGGGTTGAACGATTATGGTGGGGCCGGACTAATTTTAGGATCGCTCAAAAGTCGGGTTTTTCTCTCGATGAGCAACGCTTCTTGTGCGCTTGCGTCACAAAGAGCCTCCATCACGACGTTGAGCTGTTGGAGCAGGTGGCTGTTTATCCCCTTGAGCACGGAGATACGGTTTGCCAGTCCCTCATTGATCCTTGCTTGTTGTTTGGTGCCACCTATTGCTTCTACTGTCGTTGTTGAGGCTGTCGGTAGGAGCGGCTGGTTTACCGCCGCTGGATCCGTGACCGGGTTCGCCTTCGGAGACGTAGGGGTTAGTCCAGCTGCCGCTTAGCCTGCCACACCAGTGTTTGCTGCCGCTTCAGGGTTTGCGTGCATAGGCACATTGTGCTCCTCCGTTGCCAAATTCATTGCTGAAGACCCGCTGCTAGTCGTCGGATGCACTTTCTCTCTTCACGTCGTAGTCATGAAGTTTGTAAAGTCTTGACGTCCGAGATGTGCTGGCAACTTGTGCGAGGTAGTCCTCCGGATGGGCAAAGTAGTTGGATGCCTCTTCAGCATCGTTGCTATTTGATACCAAGTGTTCTGCCGAACGGAGCATAAATGGGGTAGAACACAATTAAGAATTTGGGACACCTAAGAAATTTATGATTAGCGGTAAGTGTACTTGGATGACAGGTGTCAAAATGATCGAACATATATATACAAGTGTCGAGTTACGAATGAGGTATAGTCGGGCGCGTTGGGTCGATCGTCAAACAGCGCGCGTGGAGTCGTGTTGTGAGTGGTTGGATTTGATAGGGTCCACTGAGAATTCATGGGGCTTCAAGGATCATCCCCAAAGATATGAGATGCAACATTATAAATCAAGATATGTCTCGATGCGTCGAGAAGTCAACAAAAAGGTTGTGACACTTGTGCCAATGATTCTCAAAAGTGGTAGGAGTTGTTAGAAAGTGCAAGCAGGTTCGTCGGAGGGTGAGGGCAGTTGGCCAAGTTACCCTCGACCATCGGAGTGAAAATCGAGGTCTTGACGTGCGGTGGCTATTTGTGTAATGAAAGAAATGCCCACTCAGAAAGATTAGGAACTCGTGCACATCTTGCACGTGACAGAAGACTCCCGGTGAAAAACTAGAACCCTCAAACCTGGAATGTACCTCGGGGTTGGGTCTGACTATGGTTTGCATGTAGGAAGCGGGGGTTTTGTGTTTTAGGGAAAAAAATAGAACAAGCATTTTTGCTCAACCTCCAAAACAGGCGTTCTTTTCTCTATCGGAATTAATCAATGACCTCATGTTTCTTCTTCCGAGAAGAAAACCCCCTCTTTTGATGTCTGGTTTAATGTTTTGCACGGGCTTTGCCAGCGCAAGATGTAGAATAACCTAAAGTAAACCAGGGGGTTCGCGTAACAAAAGAAAACGAGGTCACGATTATTGCGTGGGAGCAAGAATTGCAAGGGGGGTGTACATGCCCCACCTTGCTTTGGTTGACGAGCGGTACATGCCGCTGATCAAGCATGGTGAAGTGAGTGGACAGTCTGTTTTGTTTTTTTAACCGCCCAGCAGAGGGTTCCTGTTTTTCAGTGTTGAATAGGGCGTCACTAACCTCCTCGTGGATTGGATATAAGGGTCATTGTTTCCTATAAACAAACATTCCACTTTTTCCTTAGGGTCCCTGACATGCACGAGTCTCTGAACTCTGCAAGTGGGATTTTGAGATTCAATTCTTTGTCCACTACGCAATGACCCTAGGTTTTTAAGCCGATTGGTCAAAGGCATTTTGGCTACCTCCCAGGACCTCCGATTTTTTGTTCAAAAAGGTTCTGACAACGTCTACCATTTTCCAAAATTGTCAAAAGAAGTGTCCTGAACCATATCAATGTTTCTATATTGTTCCGTCGAATTCTCATTGTTGTTGGAATTTTGAAAAACCGCACCTCAACATTTTCAAAGCCCCTTCGACTTCTCGGTGGAGGTTCTCACAGCACAACCTCGCACGCGTCACTCAGCTCAAGCGCCAAGGATCAAACATATGTCTCATTCTTAATCTTGTCATTATATACATGTGATCGACTCACTTGACAAGTTTTGTCCACATATACTTACTACTTAATGCAAGTTATCCAGTTGTCCCAATCATTCCTATCGTCTTTTCTCGCACTCCTCATCTCTGTAAACCACCTACGTTCCGCTTGGCATAGCACTTGGTATCAAAGTGCAGCAACATTGGAGGGACAACCGACACATTAACTACCTTGCGACAACATTGCATGAGTCTTCATCACATATCCACCATTCTCAAGATCGTAGACCTTGCAACAACAGCGGTGCACGGAGCAAGTGCACGCAGCAATGAGCAGCAATCACCGACAAACACTCCGGCGATGGATGATCAGCAGCACGCAAACAACAAAAATTTCCAAACGAACCAGACAGCACAGGCAACCTCCACAGTAAATGGCACAACACCGACAAAGCCGAATCCCAACCCGGTGACGGAACCCTTGGGATCGGCAAACCCTTCACCTCCACTGCTGCCCATTGGATAGGCACCTAGCACGATGGGAGGCTCCAACCAACAGGCTTGCATTATTGAAGACCTTGACCAGAATTTCTGGGGAATCAAGAACCTTGAGACCCATCTGCTCCGAAAACTCAACGTGATGATGGAGGAGCTTCGGATTTTCCATGCACGCAAGGTAGTGCTCACTGAGAAAAATGGCCAATTATAGAATGAACCTCATAGTCGATCGGCACTTTCCGAGCCGTTCGACCTAAAAAACTCAAATGGACCAATGGTCAGGGTGTGGCTTACGAATTTGGAGGTGTACTTCACTAGCATTGGGATCAACAATGAAAAAAACAAAATCGACCTTGCCGCCACGCTTTTACGTGGCATGGCTTTAAGTTGGTGGTCAAATCTAAAGACCATCCAACAACATGACGAGACCGGCAGAGCCAAATAAACGGCTCACATGACGGCTCTCATACCGTCGACCGAATGCCTCTTACTTCTTGAGCAGATAAATCTGACATGTCATGACTCTCTCACAGCTTGAAGAACTGAGGGGTTGCATAATGGTACCGGCACTACTGGATGGAGGAGGTCTTCATAAACTTGTAAACAACGACATGGTTTGGAGGTTGTGTTTGCAGAATTAACCGAGAGTGTTTGAAAGATAAAAACGTCTATGTAGGACTGCAGATCCATGGAGAACCTCTCTTACTAGAAATGAAAAATCTGCACAACATAATTTCCCGGAGAACTTGCCCACTGAGAATCCAAAAAATCACCATCGGATGAGATTTCCTGTATGAACACAGTCTGCATATGGATTAGAGTAGCGGATCAGTCTACATGAGCATCATTGGAATGAAACGACATATGACTTTGATTGAGCGACTCACAATGTAACAACGGTTACAAGAATCAGCCTAAGTGGAAGCAGGAGAGGAAGTTGTGCCAGCCGCAAAACTCCAACCAACGTATGTGGACGTGACCAAAAGATAACCGTGCCTCGGAGCTTAAGGGTGGCTATTGCACGTGGAGACCAGGGAAACAGGATAATTTGTGGCTGCCGAGGTGACCACTTCGGCCTTAACACTTGAGAAGCTTGCAGCTATACCAAAGAAGTTTGAAGCACTAGTCGAGGAGTTTGAATGGGTTATTCTCGTAAAAATGCCACTAAAGTTGCCTCCGTGGTGAAACGGTGATCATCATATGGACCTGAAGCCGGAAAACAAACTGAAAGTGAAAGTGACATATTGGACGAGTGATCACAAGCTGGCTAAACCCAAGGAACATCTGGACAAGATGCTCTATCATGGGGCTATAAGACACTCCACGTCATCCTCCGGTTGTACCCCAACACTTTGAGAAAATGAGAACCAAAGAGATGCGGATGTGTGCTTACTACTAGTAGTTGAATGACTTGACCGTCAAGAACAGCTTTCCTCTTTTAAGAGCAGATGAACACTTTGACCAATTCCACGGGGCACAATTTTTCAGCAAATTTAACCTGCGTAACGGCTATCATATCATCTATGTGTCTCATATGAACATAGAGATGACAAGATTATGCACAAGATATGGGCACTTCAAGTTCACAGTCATGCCGTTCAGACTCACAGATACCCCCTCAATAGTTATTGCAACGATGAACAACATATTTTGTGCATACCACAATGACTTTGTCGTCATGTACCTTGAAGACATCTTCATGTACAATCGCACCCCGGAGGAGCATAATGGAAATCTCCAAGAAGTTCTCAAGATGTTATTTTTTGGAAAACTCTCAAAGTGCAACTTCGGTTGTCGTGTCGATCGAATTTTTGGACCGCATTTTTAGCAGTGGACGGATCACCATAGACCTGGAATAGGCCAAGGCAGCCGCTGATTGTCCAATGTTGACCTATATTTCGGAAGTCCAACAATCTTGGACTTCTACAATTACTATAATTTGTTCGTAAAAGACTACACTCAAGTGTCGGAGACCCTCTCCAATTTCACTAAAAAAACCACCGAGTGGGATTGGGGATGCATCTAACAAGAAGTGTTTAACTCTTTGAGAAGCACTTTGACCTTGGTGCCAGCTTTATAATTGGTAGATTCAATGGAGAATCGCATCATGGCCACCGACGCATCTGATTGAGCCATCTGAGTCGTCCTCTGCCAAAACAACGGTGATGGGGAACACCCAGTCGTGTGCGTATCAAGAAATTTATGCAAACCAGAACTCAATAATGTGGTGAACAAGAAAGAAACACTTGCGGTCGTACACACTTTCAAGACATGGTAGTTCTGCTTGGAACGTTGACAATGCATTATTCACACCAACCATCACACACTAAAGTACCTCAAGACTTAGCCAACACTGAGCCGTCAACAAACGCCATGGATGGAGTTCCTTGAGTTAAAATTTGAATACAACATCGAGTATCAGCCTGGAAGAACAAATCCGACAGATGCTTTACATCGGCGACCAAGCATAATTGTCATGATCAGCGCGTTACTTGTCGAACAAGCACATACTCTGCAATTATGTTTGCAAGGGGTTACGAGGATTTTGGCGGGTACAAAAAAATCGAGTTGTGGTTCGACGACCTTTGCTTGCGAAGGAAATTCACTTGCCAGGTTGTCACCTCCCCAAACAAGGAACCACAAAAAATGTCATTGGAGGAATGCCACAAAGTCGGTTCAAGTGGACACTTTGGCAAGGACAAAGCACTGGAAGAATGTGATAAGTACAACTGGTCAGACAAGATGCAAAACAATGTGCTAGCCTTCTGCATATCGTCTGCTTGTCAGATACAAAAATCTTACCACACGAGGCCACCTCATCTACTAAAACTACTTCCTATTCTCATGGAGTCATGGGTCGACATCAACATAGATTTTGTGACGACATTGTCCGCCATTCACGAACGATGAGATGCCATCCTCATGGTGGTGGAAAGATTTTCCAGAATGCTGTATTTCATCCCAATGACGACCACCGTCACTGCAGAAGGAATATGACAGTTATCTCTAAACTAGATCATACATATGTATGACGTGCCACGTACCATCATCAGCGACAAAGACGGCCACTTTGGTACGTGCTCTTGGCGCAAGTTCATGACATGTTACAGTAGTCGGATTGAGCCATCAATGACATTCCATTCTCAAAACGATGGACAAAAATAGTAGACCAATTAGAACCTTGAACATCTTCTCCGCATATTGTGTAAGCTGCACAACACAGACTGGGCAGCCAAACTGCCAACCGTCAAACTCGCAAGTACGTCACTTCCACCGCAACGGGTCAGATACCAATTGAAGTAAGTAAAGGAAAACTTCCCTCCACACCGGTAGGATTACAAAGTTAGAGAAAAATCCTTGTCGTCAATATCCACCGCAAGGATTTCTCAAGCGTGTGGGAGGAAACAGGACAAACCCTCACAGCCATGAAATGAGCGGCTGACGGACATCAGAGCAATAACGTATTCAGCGCTGGAAATCACGTCCTCCTCAGCTCAGTAAACATCAAAATTCAAGGAAAAGACTTTGTGCAGCTCAAAGCACGCTAGTTGGGACTGTTTGAGATAAGGCAGATGAAAATTCTTGGTGTCGCATGCCTTTGCCTACCCTGAGAGCATAGCAATTCTCATGTTTTCCACATAAAAAAGCCAAGCACTACCATGAACCCAATACAAACTTCCTCGGCATAGACATCGCACCATCACCTCCTGTTCAAGTGGATGAGGATACAGAGTACTTGATTGAAGATAGCCTTGGACATCAACGTTGTGGACAAAGGACCAAAGACCTGGTCAAGTGGCACGACGAGGACACTGTGAAAATCAGCTTGGAGTCCTACGACAACATCCAAGACGTCGATCATTTGATGGATGGCTACTATTGTCGTCATCGGTCCATGTCTGCTGACACACCACGATATCGTGGCTAAAGGTGGTGGGTGTTATGTCCCTGATTTAGACAAATCCCTAGACCTCGTGATTGAATGTTCTTGTCTTTACACTAGTGGCCCACCATGCTAGGACCGCTACAGTTTTTTGCTGATCTTCTGGGGGTACGTTGGCCCTGACCTTCGATATTCCATTCTAGAAGGTTCTGAAAACTTTGACCTCTTGCCATATTGGTGAACAGAAGTGTCGCAAACTATATTGATGTTTTGATTTGTTTGGTTGACTTCTTGAGGTTTATGGACTTGTATTAAACCGTGCCTCGATATTCTCAATGGCCCTCAAATTCTTGGTTGGGCTTCACAATGCTACCTTCTATGATGTGACCTCGCACGCGTCGTTTCACTCAAATGCTGAGGATCCAGCATATGCCACTTTCCGATTGTCTTCACCGTATGTATGTGCTCAAATCACTTGACACTTTTCATTGAAGTACACTTACTACTTCATACAAACTATCCACTTGGCCCCGTTCCTCAAATTGTTTTTTATCCTGCACCACATCCCTGTGAACCACCTCTATTACGCTCGGCATCACACCTATCATTACAGTTAAGCCAAAAGGATAGTAGGTGGTTCACAGGGATGAGATGTGGAGCAGTGGAGAGTTCGAGGAATTGGGAAAATTGATGCTTTCTATTAAGCATGAAGTCTACTTGATGACAAGTTTAAACCAGGTTGAACAGATGTAATCAACAACGAGCATCACAACCAAGCATATGTTGGGTTTTCGACGCTCGAGCCGAGCCAGATATGCGAGCCCGTGTCATAAATGGTCACTTAAAAAAACTCGGTTGAGAGGTCGGAGGGTGTCAAGAATACTGAGGCACGGTTGAACATAATCCTAGTGCCATAGAGAAGTGGAACAGTATCAAAGCATTGATATTGTTGTGATGATTTTTTCCACCATTATGGGAAGTGGTCAAAGTTGTCAGAAGCTTCGGGAACAGAACACCGGAGGTCGAAGCGAGTGGCCATGATGCCCTTTGAGGTGCGTTTTTGTAAGTCTAGCGCTGTGGAGAAATCAAGCAAAAAAATGGGATGAATAGGCCAAATAAGCCTCTTTCCTTCACTATCCTCATGCAAGGTGATGTGCTGTTGGAAGTGCACCAAATGTCGAACCTATCTGTTTCCCGACCCTTTGGAAGCTCGAACCTGATGACGTTGATCAAATTTGTAAGCCAATCTGAATGGCCGGATGGTTGGTTTGACGCCCAGGTAATTCTGGCCGTCCACTTTTTCTAATGTTTGCAACTATTTGTTTATGGTTTGTTGGCGGTGCTCAAATTGAGACATTTACCTTGAAGGTTCCATTAAGTTATTTGCTTTAGATGGTTTTTGTTGTGGAAAACCAGTGCCCCTTGAAAGCTCGCCCTTAGGATGGCCTACGAGGTGAGACTTTTATGTCAGGTTGGAGCTTGGCACTGGCGCAAATTACCAACGGAGCAATCCTATGGTCATCTCGGGTGTCACATTCTGTTACGTAACCTTTTCAAGTCGGTGCTTTCCATGCCTTGATGTCTAGACCGTTGCCAAAACTGCTGGTAACTGGTCAGGTCATCATCTTGGATTAGTTTTCCCATCACAATGTCGAAACGTCAATATGGTTCGTGGGACTTACATCGAGCATAAGAGGAAGTGGACCAAGTTTCCAAACCTTCTAGAATAGAACACAGGAGGTCACAGCAGGTGGCTACAATGCCCTTTGCCGATCGGCATAAAAACCATGAGGTCGTCGTGTAATGGTCATGAGTGTAATGACAAAATTATCCACTTGTGTAGTTTAGGAACTCGTTTATTCCAGGGTTGTAACACTTCCCCCTTTTATTCACAACGTTCCAATGTGTTAATAGATGTAGGCTGGTGATGATGATAGTAGACGCCGATGTGATTATCGACATCCTGGAGGTTGTTGTGGGGCTCCCAGCTGTTGTGTGTGGCATTGTAGCCATGCCATTTGACCATATACTTGGTCGTTTTTCACAGTGTCGATGTCCCAAAATTTCTTCGATCACGTACCCTACATCCCCTTCCAGATGAATAGGAGATGGTGGTGCAACATCTCTGCCAGGAAAACTAGTTCTGGGAACTTGGTAGTGCTTGATTTAATTGATGTGGAAGGCAAGATTAATCACCATTCTCTCAGGCAGGCAAAGTTGTATGATGCCAGGGGTTTGCATTTGCTTGATCCCAAATGATCCCAACTAGGGAGGTTTGAGCTTTGTCAAATCCTGTCCTTGGAGTTTGACGTAGGTGGAGTTGAGGAGGACGTGATCACCATTGCTGAACACGTCATCAGTACGATGTTGGTTGGTTACTTGCTTCATAACTCCTTATGTATTTGAGAGGGTCTGTTACGTCTCCACCCAAGTTGTGGAGAAATCCCTACTTAGATATCAACTACAATAATGTTACTTTGACCTTGCACTCCTGCTAATGTGGCAGAAAGTTTACCTTGGATAATCTTGTCTTCCAAGGTATGCACCTGTACTATTGTCTACCTTTGATTGATGTGGAAGACAAGATTTTTACCCGTTGCGATGGAAGTGGCAGAGTTGTATGCGAGTTCACCAGTTGGCAGTTTGGTTTCCAAATCAGTGCCGTATGGCTCGCATAAAGTGCAAATAAGTTGTTTGAGCATCTGATTGGTCTGCTCAGTTTCCCTGCCGGTTTGAGGATAGAATGTTGTGGATAGTTGGATCCGACTACAGTAATGTGTCATTAGTTCGCGCCAAAAATGGCTACTGAAGCAGTTTTCTCTTTCTCTGATGATGATACGTGGCATGCCATGAAGCCGTATGATCTGGTTTAGAGACAACCACACAGCTCCTAGTGTGGTGATGATGGATGTCGTCGAGAAGAAGTGCAAAATTTTGGGAAATCAGTCCATTACCACAAGGGTGGCATTATCTCCTCAGGGATTGGCAGGCAATCTCGTCACAAATTCCATGCTGATGTCGACCCACAGTTTTTTGCAATCGGGGAGTGGTTGGAGTAGAAAGGATGGCTTTGTGCGACGAGATTTTTTTTCTCTGACAGGTCTCATACAATTTGTGGAAGGCTGACACATCGTTCTACATCTTTTCCTACTTGTAGTACTTTGCCAGCTTCTTCAGCTTCTTTTCCTTGCCAAGGTATGCACCTGTACTATTGTCTTTGCATTCCTCCAACATCATTCACCATAGTTTCTTGTTGGTTGGAATGAAGACTTGGCGAGTGAACCGCCGTCGCCGGTAGGAGACGTCAAACCAATGTTTAGTTTTGTCATTCCCACCTAACTCTTCGTAACCTTTCGGCAGCAGCCTCCTGAGGTACGTGTCTCATTTGACGAGTAGCATGTTGATCTTGACTATTGAATCTTGTTTCCAACTCAGAGTATTTGCCAAAATAGGTTTTCCAGGTCAGTACTCAATGTCGTAATCAAAGTTGGACTTGAGGAACTCCATCCATCGAGTTTGTCAACGGCTCTGATTTGGCCAAGTCTTGAGATGTTCCAGGGCATGATGGTTGGTGAGTACGATGTATTGTCGACATTCCAAATAGCACTGCCACCTCTTGGATTTGTGTGTAAATGCATTTTTTTTTGGTGCACCACATTGTTGAGTTTTGGCCCCTGTAACATTCTTAACATGTGCGCTGCCAACAGTTGTTTACCACCGTTTTCTTGGAGGTAAACAACTTTGATGGATTTATCGGAAACGTTGGTGGCTATGATGTAAACCTCCGTTGGGTCTGCCAATTGTAAGGCTGGTGTAAAGGTCAAAGGTTTTCTCAAAGTGTTGAACACTTCTTGTTCATTGTCCTCCTAACTCCACTTGATGAATTTTCGAGTGAGATCGGAGAGAGGCACCAACACTCGAGTAAAATCATTTATGAATTAATGCTAGTAGATGCAAAAGCCAAATTACTTACACGTCCCAAATAATGGTAGGTGTCAGTCCATCAACGAATGCCTCCATCTTTTCGGGTCCATGGTGATTCATCTGCCACGGATGATGTGGCCCAAAAACTCGATACAAGGGCGACTGAAGTCACATTTTGAGGGTTTCCATAAAACATCTCACGAACTTCTCAGAGATTTCCTTTGTGCTCCTCCAGGGTGTGGCTCTACACCATAATGTCGTCCAGGTATACGAGAACAAAGGCGTCAAGATACGGGGAAAATACGTTACCTATTGCCACCACAAAAACATTGCGGGGACGTTTGTGATTCCAAACAGGATGACAGTGAACTTGAACTGCCTGTATCTGGTGAGGAATGGTGTCTTCTCGACGCCCTTATCAGATTCGAGGATCTGATAATTGCCACTGCATACATTGATTTTGTTGAAAGTTTGGGCCTGTGGAGTTGGTCAAAAAAACATTCCGCTCGCGAAAGAGGGTAGCGGTTCTTTTTGACGATGTTGTTTACTGCTCAATAGTCCACGTATATCCCCATATCTCTGGTTTTCTGTCTTGTGAATAGAACTTGTACCAGATTTGGTGACGTTGAAGGTTTCATGAACCGCTGATTGAGCATCTTTTCTTGCTGCTTCTTCAGTTTGGTCATCTCGTGATTGCTCATCCGATAGGTCCCTTTTATTTCTGGTTGGCCTCTTAGCTGCAAATCTATCTCATGGTCGATGTTTTGTTGCGGAGGTAACTCTTGGGATAGTTTGTGCAGAAAAATCCTGTCAAACTCCTTAATGAGCACTTTGAACTCCTTTGGAACAACTGCAAACTTCCCACGTGTCAAGGCCAATGTGGTTTCCTCAACAGCTACAATTTTTCCTACTTCCATGGTCTCCACGTGGACTAGCCACGCTTAAGATCCACGTCGGTTACATCTCTTGGCGACGTCCAAGGATATCGGTTGGTGTTTTGTGGCTGCCCCAACTTCCTCTACGGCTTCTTGTGACCATCATTGCATCGTGGATTATCGACAAGAGGCAAGTATCCTTTTCTGCCAACGAATCTGATGTAGACTGATCCGCTTCTCCAGTCCACCTACGGATTGTGTCAGTAGAAAAAATCTTGTCTGATGATGGTTTTGTGGTCATTCATTTGGCAAGTTCTCCAGGCCGTTGCACTGTGTATATCTCCGTTTTACAGTAGAAAAGGTTTGCAAAGCCGACAAATCTACAATCGTACATGGAAATCTTTTCCTTCAAACACCCTAAGTTTGCTCTGCAAACCCGGATTTCAAACCATGTGGTTAATGGCGAAGATGTTATGAGCTCCTCCATCCAGTAGTGCCAGTATCCTTCTGCAACTTCTATAATACCTTGGTTGTACTGGTACCAATATCGTCGGTTTGTCATCCTCGTAATCCTCCTCAAGCTTTGTGATCTAAAAATTCCTCGTATGCGGTGGCATCAGCCTCTCAAATGGGTGATCAGTTGGTGCAAAAATTTCCAACTAGAGAGGTGTTTTGCCATCTTATCCTGCCCTCTGCCATTTTTTGACTCTGCATTTTTTTGTTGCAACTTCCGCCCTTTTTTGGCTTCTTGATGTTGTTTTCAGTGTTCTGAAAAACATGACCTGGCTTCCTACAATTCCAGCTATTGTGTTGATGGATAGCATCAATCTCCATCCGGGACAAGGTTCCTACCAACTGCACCTCTTCTCCGCCACACGCCAATCATTGAATTCTTACATCCAAGCAGTGAAGTCAGCACTGTTGATACAATGGCTGCTGCAACTATTTGTGGAAGGTCATTTTGGATGCCCAAAATGGTGATTGCTCACTGAACATCTTGCTTTAGGACATTGTTGTGGTTTAAAGAGATTTTGATTGGAGAGAGGTCGTTGCCAGTGTTGATTTTGTGGAAAAGTCATATATATTTAGCCACACTAGACTGTTGATGCAGGCATCGGAGCCTACACCTTGCAACACACTTCATGTTTGGGTTCCCAAAGCAAGAAAGCATAGCACACGCAAAGTCGCTCCATGTTTGTGGTGGTGTGAACCAGCGACTCACTTTGTGACTTCAAGCATTACATGAAATCACTTGACAAGGCCTTGGGTGTTTGTTTTTGTAGAAAAACTTGGTTCAATCATGAGAAAGATTAGTTAAGAAGCTAGTGATTGTCCAAATAGATAAAAATGGGGGTCGCGCACTTAATTAGCTCGCGGACCAGAGCACCGACACATCAACCCCTTTAACCACGTCGGACCTTTTGTCGCGGAGCTTTTGTCAACCTTTCAAATGCGTCTGGGAGTGATAACCCCGACCATTGGCATGCAGCTGAACAACTGCATGCGACCAAACAAATGGGATTATCATAAGGGATCTCGCAAAATGGAGTAAAAATATTTAAGCCGTAATCGGCCTTCTGAATGGGATTGACGGACACGCATAACGGAGTCCAATCATTTGAGCCGCGGGTGGCCTTACAAATGCATGCACACTATGTTACACGGGTGGCATCCATACGGAACGCCTAATGCAGCCAAGTACCGTGAATGACCACCTTTGTAACGAATAAAACCTTTTGGTGTAGGAAGCCGACCAGCTATACGAGCCGTAAGCTCGTGGCTAATGAGACTTCTGGCCAACCAAAAGGAGAGAGGGAAGCGAGCAAGCCAGGTCAATCGGCTGTCCAAATAGTCTATGTATCTGCCTAAAGCTTGTAATCAACCCAGCCTTTGCTTGAACAGAATTTGGTGGAAATGCAATAGCAAAGCTTCCATACGCAGCTAAACTCGTGCCATTTTTTATGCTTCCAAGATCGCTTTCCTGCATATTCAATAAAATTAACTAAGAAAAAAAAATACATGCATTAAGAGAAAAAATAATCTTCTAGTACTTCAGCTTCAACATCACAAGCCTCGCGAGCTTGTCACCATTTCATTTGGCCGCCTATGCCCTGGTGCAACCAGCCTCGAGGCTCGTCCGCCCATATCGCTCGACATCAGCTTTTTTGCTTCAGATCTAGATCTAGGTATAGTCTTGTAGTATGGGGACACCGCATTTCACTACTAGGCGGCAAAAAAGAGCTCGCATTAAAGCTGGCGCCTAAAGGTGCTAAAGTAGCCCTCGTTTACTAGCAAGCCATCGGCGTAGCAGCTTGTCTTTTGTGTACCCACAAGTGAAAAAAACTAAGACAAGAAGAAATGTGTAAATAATCTCCAAAATGTTATAGTAAACAATACAGTGATTATTTGGTAAAGCGAACCTTTGAATGTAGCCACTAAGACACTTGCTTTTTGGGTCGCCTCAGCATTCAACAAGCATTGGAACAGTAGGTTTGTTACATTACAAAAGAACTATGATACGACTATCATAGAAATAAATGAGACCAGCTTAGCCACATCTGATGCGGAAACTGATTCGAACAATGGTGCAAACGATGTGACCGGCAAGAAGGTAGTAGTACCCTGTTTTAATCCTTCCATTGTTTGGTTTAGCGCCAAGCACGGTAGATATCATATTGACATTGCTAAGTTTTCTCGTGGGTTTAACAAGCTAAAACATGCATCACCTAATATGTAGTTGGAACAGATTGAGTACTACGTAACCAAGGCAAAGTGTGTCTATAAAGTAAAAACAGGAGCGAAGGAGAGAACTGAAGATCATAAGCCATAGGTTACCGATGCTGTTTGGTTTGTTTGCAGAGTGTCGGTACTTGCATGCTACTGGTCCTCCATCACCAAAGTGTTCATAGGTAATTACCGCTCATCACCAGGTATGCTCCCTCTGTTCACTGTTGTTGTCATGAGGTCTGCAATCTTCTGAACGGTGGAGATTCAATGAAGACTCGTGCAAGGTTGTTGCCAAGTAGTCAATATGTCAGTTTCCCTCCCAGTGCCACTGCACTTTGATACCAAGTGTTTTGGTGGGCAGAACGTAAGTAGTTCACATGGATGAGGTATGGGAGAGAAGCCGGTTGGAGGAGTTGTGACAAATGCATAACTTGTATTGAGTCACAAGTGCACATTGATAATGATTTTTGAGAAAGTAAAACCCATGTACAAAGTGACACATGCAAAATTGCTCCGTGAGCGGCTGCTTGAAGAAGCTTCCTTGGGGGGCTTTGAGAATATCGAGGTACGGTTTTACAAAAATCCAGCACCGTCGAGAAATAGACCGAACAGTATTGAAACATCGATTTGTTTTGCAACACCTCTTTTGACCATTCTGGAAAGTGGTGTAAGTTGTCAGATTCTATTTGGAACGAAACATCGGGGGTCGGGGCAACTGACCAAAATGTCCTCAGCCAATTGGCGTAAAAATCCTGAGATCATTGCATGGTGGGCCACGAGTGTAATGACAAGAATACCCATTCACGGATTTTAGGGACTTGTGTACATCAGGGATGCAACAAGATGATCCATGTCTCAAAGGCTGTAGTTGGACTCCCAACTATTGTGCGCAGCGTCATACGTATGCTACTTGACTAGATCTTTGGATGTTTTTCCATGAAGTTAATGTCTGAAGATGTCTTCAAGCACTTACTCCGTATCCTCGTCCACTTCAATAGGAGGCGGAGGAACAACGTCTCTACCGGGGAAGTTCTCTCTTTGGTCCATGTGGTGCTTGAGCATGCTGCTATCAGGCCGTTGAATTTGAGCAATGATAAGGGTTTGCATTTGCTCAAAAGGTCCTAATCATTGGGATTTGGGCTTGGCAAAGTCCTACCCTTGGATTTTGATGTCTGCCTACCGGAGGAGAACGCGGTCCGCTGTTTGCTTCATAGTTGCTTGTGTCTTTTTGGGTGTCTGTCATGTTTCCCCCCAAATGCTAGAGAAATGTGATTGGTGGATGTAGGTCATGGGAATATTGCTCGGAATTTGAATTCTTACCAGCAAGATATTTGCTATAGACCACCTAGAACGGAATTTTACCCGTTGCGGTAGAAGTTGCGGAGTGGTATGCGATTTTGGTAGCTGGTAGTTTTGCTGCTCAATCCATGCAGCATGATTTACATGAAGTCTGGAGAAGCTATACGAGTGTCTGATTGGTCCGCTCAGTCTACCGATCAGATTTATGATGAAACATAGTTGATAGCTAGATCCAAATGCCATAACGTGCCATCAATTTACGCAAAGAAAAAACCATTGAAGTGGCCATATCTCTCGCTGATGATGATACGTGGCATGCCGGATAACCACACGATATGGTTAAGAAAAAGCTAAGCTATTCCCTCTGTGGTGGTCATTGTCGGGATGAAGTGTGACATTCTTGAAAATAGTTCCACTACCACGAGGATGGCGTCATAGCCCTTGAGAGTGGTGGATAATTCCGTCACGATGTTCATGTTGATGTTGATCCACGACTACCTTGAAACAAGGAGAGCTCGGAGTAATCCTGGTGGCCTTGTTCAACGACATTTTTTTTTGTGAATAGATGTAGCACGTTGTGTAGAATGCTCCCACGTTGCTCTACATTTTGTCACATGAGTAACACTTAACCAAATCATTGAGCATCTTGTACTCACTGAAGTTTCCGCCTGAATCGGTTCTTTGGCACTTTTCCCAGGGCATCTATCGTAACTCTTCCTTTGGACAGATGGCGACTTAATGAGTGAGTAGCCTTTGCTCGTAGGGGTCGTCGCACCAGAACTTGGTCTTTTCATACCCGTCAAATTCCTTGTAGTCTTTTTAGAATAGTCTCGTGAGGTACGGATCTCTCTTGATGAGTAGCATGTTGATTTTTGCCATCAATTACTGTTTCCCACCCAAACATCCATTGGATTTGTTTCTCCAAGTTGAAATACCATACTTGAAGCTGGACTCAAGGAACTCCATCCATCGAGTTTGTTGACGACTTAGATTCCATTGATTCTTGAGTCACAGTAGCACATGATTGCCGGTGCACACCACGCATTGCTAGAATTCCAAGTGGAACCGACATGTTTTGAACGCATGCACAATATTGAGCACGTCCTTCACGTGCACCACATAGCAGAGTTCTGGCATACATTGTTTTGCGATATGTATGCGACAAATCCAAAGGTAACAGATACCCAGTCATTTCTAGGAGTCCTTGTTATTGGATTGGCAGCAGCACGTGTTCATTTTACACTGCTTTTCTAAGCAGACGTGCCTATGATCGGAGGGACAGACACATCTGATCTATGTGTGCAATATCCACCATTTGAGGATTGAGCTGCAATTCTCATAGCACAGGCAGCCGGGAATCATTTGAGTGATTCCAATGGTGGAACTGGGCCTCATGATGTCAGATGTGGATCAGCTGACAAGTAGCTAGGGTAATTGCTGATTGCACTAGTACAAACGGGACGTGCATATGTGAGTGATTCCACCAAGGCACCTGAGCTGGGAGACGAAACCATCGTGTTTGAGACCGCACTCATGGACATTGCTCCCACTTTGTCAGTGACATCATCAACTGTTGAGGAGGATGTGGTGGCTTAGGAGGGATGACGTAAGTTTCCTGATGACCGCAAGTGATTCCACGCTCTCTCCAGGGTAGGGGATATTGACAAATATGTTCAGGGTTTCTCCATGGGGGCGTGTGATCTGCATCATGTGGTTAGTCTTGTGGGAGGTACATCACATGAGCATGATATGTTGAACAAAGTAGGGAATCCAGATTTTGAGGGAAAAGATCAAGTATTGCATGTTGTGGCTTCCATATCATCACAATCTGCCACTTTAGACATGATCTCCAAGCCTAGTGAGAGTGACACGAATTCACTTGGTGAACATACACAGCTTGCCACAAGTCCAATTTCTGCGGCAGCATTGGCATAACTCTCAATTGTGCGGGGACAACTTGTAGGTACTCAATTTTTTATTGTGGTTGGTTCTTCTTTCTATACAATTCTTCCTTACCGACTCTAGGAGGTTGGAGAGGGTGGCCAAGATCACAATGGGATGTATTCATGTCCAGACAGGAAGAATGTTGGAGTGTACAAGCTGCGATGAAGGATTCCAGGACTAGAGTTTGTGCAGCAGAGATGGTTGTTCCATGAACACAAGAGGCATTTGTAATTTCTTGCGCACATTCTGTTGTTGTTGCACCACTCAAGTCATCGCAAAACAGCACAAGTTCCACTTTCTTCTCTCTCATAACTGAATCAACTCCACCTTTCTTCTCAGTACAATGAGGGCCATACAATCCTCTTCCAGTGGTTATGTTTCTGGCTTTAGGGGAAAACCAGGTTGTTGCAAATCAATCTAGCAATCTGGTGTACCAGCATGAGGTTCTTGGTAGAGACTCATGACAAGATTTGTTCACCATCGAGGATAGTTCTCAAGATGCAGAGCTGGATGGAAGTGCACACCGAAGAGGTTCCTTGGTGTTTTGTGCTTTCTATGAAGACATCGAGGAGTGCACAGTCTAGGTAGCGGCTTCTCTCATGAAGCCAGATGGATTTATGGTTAATCACACCAAATTCACACACTTGATGATCAGTGTATCAAAAAGTAAATTTCTGCACGCAAGCATTTTTCACAAAACATCCACATGACTGCATGTCAGCAAAGCCCAGATGAACATTCCTTTTACATAATTGAAATTTTAATGGGCTCTATGTGATGTGTAGCAGTTACTGACAACAGTCCATGTTCACTAGTTTGTTCACTTCCCAACACACTTGTTGATACACAGTTTCACGGGCAAGGCCATTGGTCATACATGGCCAGATGTCACTACTTGCACCACTTATGGTGGCTTTGACAGCTGCATGCCTACTTCAACAAATCTTGATGCAGATGAAGATGACATGCGGAATCTGACCAATTGGGATTGGTGGTGCTCTCTCAAATTCAGACGTAGGGAGTGATTTTTTCCCATTATGTCGGTAAGTTACACACATCATGGCATTTGCATCTCCTGTTCCTCTTGGATAGTCCAGTATCATTGCCAAATTTGGCACCGCTGCGTCATGGTTTCACCATGGCGCAATGGTTTGGGGTTGTTGTTCCCAGTATCGTTTTTGCGAGGGGGAGATACGATTGTTTTTCCAGAAATTGTTCTGTCTTCAAATACTGTGTCCTAGGGAAGATTGCTAAAATTTGAATCTGCAAGCAGACTGCTGAGGGGATGCACAAAGTGATTGGTGCATTGTTGACCTTGACACTTCTCTAACAACTTTGTTGTTGTTGGTGAGACGCACTTGGTGCATTCTTGTGAGCATATGAATGGCTTCATTGTTGGTTGCGATGGCTTGTCAACCAGGGGGAGTGTTGTCGTGTGGGCTTCAACCAGTCCTTGTGTTGGAATGGCTTGTTGACCACTGTCTTATGCAGTGGAAATTGAGACTGCTCGATCTGGGATGTGGTTTTGGTTTTGGTTTGTCTCTGATTTTTCCTTGATGCCCAATGATTGTATGTGACATGTGGAACTCATTTGGTGGTTAAGACCCATTGACTTGCTGGTGTATACTGGTGTTGTATGAGATTCTTGGTTCGGATGCCCCTCACTTGTTGTATCATGTTGGTGGTCGAAACCAGGGCACCCGGTGGTCTATAATGGCGCCTCAAGACTGGCGGAGCTTAATCAATGGCTCACGCGACCACACTCACATTGTCGACCGGAGGAGTTCTACCTTTCAAGTAGATCAATCTGATGTGGCATGGCTCTCTGAATCCACAAGAAAGCTGGATGGACTTCACGCGCATCATACTCCTATGCTTTGGAGTAAAGGATGAGAGATTCGATGCATGATATGGGCTTCAACACACGCATCAGGATTCCAGCATGACAAAGTACACACGTTGTCTTTATGAAATCAACCGCTGGTAGTAACATGGCTCCTAATGAATTCCTCTTTTATTTGGGCGAGATGACCCGCATTGACACAATCTACAGGTAGATAGGAACAACATAGCAGTCTATGTCACCATTAATGCCAAAACAAGGCACCTGCCTCTGATTGAGCAACCCCCGACGCAACTACAGTTACAAAAAGGAGGAAAGGTGGAAGCAGCTAAGGAATTTGCAACAAAAGCCGAACGTCAAATGATATTGTTGGATGTGGCTAAGAGATATATTTGACATGTAACACAAGTGCGGTTAGTCTATGTTGAAACAAGGATAGTGGAATAAATCATAGCAAGAGATGCAACCAAATCGCCTGACAAGTTTGTTGCTGTTCCTGAGGAGTTTACACCACTTGTCCAGAATTCTGAAGGGGGTTTTTCCGACGATCTGTTTTGAGATTTACTTGCGCGACAAATCCTGCACCACCAAATAGACCTAAATTCAGGTAGTAGACTGACGATGAAGGGGAACTATCCGATGAGAAAATACATGCTGACCGAACTCCAAAATCATTTGGACGAGATCCTATGTCAGGGGCTCTAACGACCATCCACGTCACCCTATACGGCACCCGTACTCTTAATGAAACAAAAAATTGGTTAGATGCAGTTGTTTGTGGACTATTGAGCATTTATCCACATCATTTTGAAGAACCGCTATCCTCTTTTACAATCAAATGACTGTTCCAACCAACTTCATGGAGCAAGAATCTTCACCAAAATTGACCCGCGCATTACCCGCGCATTGGCTGCCATCATGTCCGCGTATTTGATGAGGAAATCGAGAAGAAAATGTTTTGGACAACATAGATGCACATCAAGTTCATGGTTATGCTGTTTGGACTCACATATGCTCTTGTAGTTTTTATGCCGATGATGAATATCTTTCACCGTACCTCGACGACTTTGCTGTCGTATACGTTGATGACGTTGTGGAGTACAACCATACCCCACAGGTGTATAATGGAAATCTCATAAATTCTATTGAGATTTTTCAGAGAGAAATTCCACGGAAAATTCCCAAAATCTGAATTTGGTTGCCGTCTGATCGAGTTTTTCAGCAACATCGTCAGGCACGGAGGGATCACCATGGACTTAAAAGAATGAATGTGGTTGCTGATTGGCTGACGCCAATCAATGTTTGGGACATATAGGTAGTTTAAGGATTTTGGACTTGTACAGGACTACGCAGGAGTATCAGCGCCTCTCTCCGATCTCACCCATATAACTAGTGAGTGGAGTCGGTGGGACACCGAGCAAGAAGTACATAAATATTTGAAGAATGCTCTGACCTCAGCATTAGCCCTACAATGGCGGATCGAGTAGTGGACCACTTTGTGGCCACTGAGGCATCCAATCAAGCAATCGTAGCCATTCTCCTCCAAGACGGGAGAGGTGGAGAACCGAGGAGCCGCTCATGTGTTGCAAATATAGCAGAGGCCGGAACTCAACTACGTGGGGTAGGAAAAGGAAATTCTTGCAGTCCTGCACGCGTTTTGAAACGTGGCGGTGTTAGCTAGAATGCGGACGATCCATCGTCTGACTGACCACCATGCACTAATATACCTCAAGACTCAGCCAAAATGAGTCGTTGACAACTTGGATGGATGGAGTTCATTGAGTCTAGATTCCATTACAACATAGACTATAGAATTCCAGAAAAAAAGGCCGACGCATGGTCTGAGTACGCGACAAGACTTGACGGCAAAGAGGAAGATGTTGCTTGTTCAAGGAGACCTGTACCTCATGAGGTTGTTTGCAAAAGGTTACGGGGAGTTCAGCAGGTATGGCATGACTGTTTTTTAGTACAACAACCCATATTGGCGACAACGATTCACTCGCTACTACGTCGTACCACCAAACAAGGATTTGCGACGAATGTCAATGGAGTGTCATGATACGTGTCCAAGTTAACACTTTGGCATGGACAAGACGCTGAAGAAGCTGGCAAAGCATTAGTGGTGGGACCAGATAAAAAGCCGACGTGGTAGCATTATTCTAACCGTGCAAAACTTGTCTGCGGCAAAAAAATTGTCGCACAAGGCAACGAGGACTACTCTAACCTCTCCTTGTTTCAACAAAACTGTGAGTCGACATGAGCATGGACTTGATGACAAGGCTTCTTGTCACTTCGGAGGGGTATGATGCCATCCTTGTGCTTGTCGGTCGACTGGGGTAAACTGGTGGCGCATCCTAGTAGACAGATCCTGCTATCAACGATGTCCCATCCTCAATTCGACAGATCAACCGAGCGGACGAATGAGACGCTCGAACAACTTTGCATTTCATGTGAGCCGCATGGCACCAATTCAACAGCAAAACTACCGACAGCTAAACTTGCATACAGTTGTACAACTTCATATGCATCGGGTCAAATTCCTTCTGAGGTTGTTTGCAACAAACTTTTCATCACACCAACAAGAACCCAAATCCAGAGTAACATTCTTGCAGTTGACATCAACCAACGTGATTTCTCCAGTGTTTGGGATGAGACACGTCAGACTCTTGCAAAGATGCCAACATCTACGAAGCAAGCAGGGGACAAATAACGTGTCTATGACGTTTCTAGCGTTGACGGTTGTGTCCTCCCGAGCTCAGCAAACATAAAACAATGTGGAGAAGAATTACAAAATCTTAAGACACCCTCTAGAGGGACAAAAAAAGAAGTGTCATGAAGTGCGTTAATGTTTTCATACCATTTGGTTGACTTCTATATGGCTCTAGAATCCATAAAACTGCACCTTGATATTCTCAAACCCCCTAACTTATTGATGAAGTGACTCAAAGCGACCACTCATAACGGACCTTCGCACACTTTGCTCCACTCAAGCACCTAAGACCCCAAATATTGTTATGTACCAGACATACACGAGTCCCTAATCTTTACGACTGGGTA
Organism: Penium margaritaceum; assembly: GCA_023375785.1. NCBI lineage: Eukaryota > Viridiplantae > Streptophyta > Zygnematophyceae > Desmidiales > Peniaceae > Penium > Penium margaritaceum. Next base: position 212,562 of record SZWC01001280.1, on the reverse strand, counting down.
TTTATGTTACTACACAAACAGCCCATCCTGTCGCAAGACCGCGATATTCACTCCGACGGTAGAGGGCAAAGCGGCCAACTGCCCTCGCCCCCAGAAAATCTTCCCAAACCTTCTGACAAATTTGACCAATTTTGTGAATCTACGACAAAAGTATCACGAAATTTCGGTCGACTTCTCGACACACCAAGAAGAATCTGGATTTGTAAAGATGCATCTTCACAGTTAATTCTCAAAGCCCCCCGATTCTCCGGCAGACCTTCTTGAATCCGACCACTCACGACGTGAAGCAGCAATAGATCAACTCCTACGGCTTCGACGACCAATCCGGTCACGGACCCAACGGCAGTAAACCAGCCGCCCCTACCGACAGCATCAACGACAACAATGGGAAAGACAGGTGGCACTGAACGACAGGCGCGGATCAACGAGGAACTGGTGAATTGAATCTCCATGCTCGAGGGGATCTACCGTCATCTGCTCCAAAAGCTCAACGTCTCAATCGAGGCTCTTCGCAATGCAAGCGCATGAGAAGCGGTGCTCATCGAGAGAAATTCCCAAATCTTGAGCGAACCCAGAATTCGTCTTGCTCCACCCATACCGTTCGATCCTGCAAGTTGAAAAGGACCGACGGTTTGGATGTGGCTGATGAGCTTGTAGGTGCACTTCACTGCAGCTGTGGTCAATGACGATCAAAAGAAAAATGACCTCACAGCCATGATTTTGTGTGGCACAGCGGGAAGTTGTTGGTCTGTTTTAAAGATCATCTAATGGGTGAAGGAGATCGGCAGAGCATCATCAACTGCCAACGGTGCCCGTCTCATATCACCGACTGCAAGCGTTCTACCCTTCCAGCAGATCAACTCATCGTGGCAAAATGCGCTGACGTCACCAACCAACTGGAACGAATTATCGCACGTGATGCTTGCACAATTTGGATGACTGAACAAAAAGTCCAACGCACGGTACAAACTCCAACGTCTTCGTCAGAATTCGAGGGTGGCAAAGTACATGCAGAGATTATGGGAGATCATCATCACAGAAGACATCGCCCCTGAAGAACTCTGTTTTCACTACAATGGCTTCAAGGAAGATATTGGACAAGCAATTGCCATTTTTGGCATCCAGAATGACTTGCCGCGGATGATCGCAGAATTAGAAAGGATCAACAGCACTGACTACAACGCTCGGATCCAGGAATCCTACGGTTGGCGACTTGCAAACCACAATTGTCGTGGAAATGGAAAAAGCCACTCCAGAGACTCCTTGACTCTGATGGAAGTGGACGCCATCAACAAGAGAGACACACAAACCTGCTACAACTATGGAAAAGTCAGACACATTGCTCGCAACTGTCGAATCAGGCAGGATGCCAAAAAGGGGGGGAAGTCGCTTAAAAATGAGTCAAGAAACGGCAAAGGGAAGGAGTTAAAGGCAAAATTCTTCTCTGCATATTGCGATCTGCACCAAACGATCACCCATCTGAATGGCCTACATCGCCGCAGAGGGTTTCTTAGATTGCAAAGTCCGGCAAGGGGTTTGAGGATGACCAACTGACAACAGTGTTAAAAGTTTAGCCTCGATGATGCAAAAGCCGTTGAACGATAAGACTATTGGATGGAAGAGCGTCACACAGCTTTGTGAGCAATTGCATGGTTTGCAAGCTGGGTTTGCAAACCAGGGGTGTTGAAAGGAAAAATTGTTGATGGGAGATTGCAAGTACGGAGACTCCGAGAACCACGATGACTGCAAGTGGGAGATCTAGGGGATGTAACGGTCTGGAGGTCTTGTCCAATGAGTGATCACAAAATCATCCTCGGACGAGATTTCCTGTATTGGCATAATCTGCATGTCAACTGGAACAACAGCAACGTCGCCGTGGAGATTGACGATGCCAAATGAAAAATTTTGCGCATGGGACGGAAGCCGATAGCGGAAGCAGCAAATGTGGAAGCAGAAAAGGTGGAAGCAGTAGAGGAAGTCATGGTAGCCAAGAAGCGACAACCTGTGTAGCAGATACCGCTCAACGTTGCCAAGTAATGTATACTACGAGGGGCTTGTGTGTGGCTTATACATCTTGAGCCAACTTAAGAAGCGGAACTGGCAAGTGGTACCTCGTCATCGGCCTCATCGGCCTAATTGACATCAACAAAGTTCGTGATGCTACCGAAAGAGTTCACACCACTCATCTAGGAGTTTGCAAAAATCTTCCCCGACAAACTCCCAAGAACCCTGCGTCCTCAACGATGCATCGACCGTCGCATCGAATTGAAGCCGGGCAGAAGACGTACAGTGCAAGGGGCCTATCGGATGAGCAATCACGAGCTGACTGAACTGAAGAAGCAACTCGATGAGATGCTCGGTGAGGGGTTCATCCGCCTATCCACGTCACTATACGTTGCACCAGTACTGTCTGTTATAAAGAAGACCAGCAAAATGTAGATGTTCATGGACTATCGGTCATTGAACGACGTCACCATCAAGAACCACTACCCTCTTCCCCGAGCGGACGAGCTTTTTGACCAAATCTGAGGGGCCTTCAGCAAAATTGACTTGCATAGTGGATATCACCAGATACGCATGACAGACATCGACGTTGAGAAGATAGTGTTCTGAACTTGCTTCGGGCATTTTGAAGTCACGGCAATACCGTTTGGCCTGACGAATGCCCCTGCAACGTTCATGGCGGCAATGAACAACATTTTCGGCCCATACATCGACATTTTTTTGTCGTGGAGTACCTTGCCAACATTCCAGTATACAGCCGCACCTCGGAGGAGCACGATTGACATCTTAAAAAAATCCTCAAAGTTTTACAAAAAGAGAATTCTCAGAAAAATCTTGAATTGCAACTTTGGTCGCCGTTCGATCTAGTTTTTGGGTCACGTCATCAGCGGTGGACGGATCACCATGGATAAAAAAAAAGTGGCAGCAGTCGCTGATTGGCCGACGTCGACCAATGTTCAAGATATTCAAGTATTCATTGGCTTCTACAATTACTATCGGTGATTCGTACGGGATCACACCCGAATGTCAGCGCCCTTTTCGGACCTCTCTCAAAAGGAAAACGGGTAGCGGTGGGAAGAAAGTGAACAAGAAGCGTTCACCACTTTACGGAATGCTGTGACCTCGGCGCCAGCCCTACGATTAGCCAATCCAACGGATGACCACGTCATGGCTACAAGCACATCAGACAGAGCCATCGGCGCAGTCCTCCTGCAAAACCACGGCAACGGCAAGCAACCGGTCACTTACATGTCTCAAAAACTGCAAGGGTCGGAACTCAACTACCCCATACATGAGAAGGAGATGCTGGCGGTCGTACATGCAATCAAGACATTGCGGTGTTACCTTGAGTGCCGCTGTTGTATTGTGTATACCGACCACCATTCGTTCAAATACTTGAAGACGCAGCCAAACCTCAGTCGGTGTCAAACCCAATGGATGGACCTCCTTGAATCGGGATTCGATTATGATAACGAGTACCGGCCAGGAAAAACCAATCTGGCGGATGCACTCAGCCGCCAAACAGATTAAATGGTTGAGGTGGCAATGCTACAGCTGCAGCAAGAACCCTATCTGGTGTGAATGTTTGCACGAGGCTACAACCAGCACGGTACATATGACAAGGCGGAATTCTGGTACGACGCATCATACTGGCGACATCAATTCACTCGCAAGTTAATTGTTCCCCCACACAACGAACTTCACCGTATCTTGCTCGATGAATGCCACAACACGGGACTAGATGGACACTTCGAATAGGACAAGACGGTGAAGAAGGTGGCAAAAAATCACTCGTGGGACAAGATGCAGTCTGACGTGGCCAAGTTCTGCAAAACCTACGACACATGTCAATGAAAAAAATCCCGTTGCACACGGCCGCCCGGACTTCTATAACCGCTTCCTATTCTGCATAACCATGGGCTGACATCTCCATGGATTTTGTCACAGGATAATCCATCACACCCATGGGATATGTCGCAATCCTCGTGGTTGTGGACAGGTTTTAAAAATGTCCCACTTCATCCCAAAAATGGCCACTGTCACTGCAGAAGGAACAAAACAGCTGTTTTTGAACAACATCATGGGGCTACACGGCATACCGAGAACCATCACTAGCGACAGAGATGGTCAACTTACGAGCTGTTTTTGGCGCGAACTGATGACTCGCTACGGCAGCAAAATTCAACTTTTAATGACGTTTCATCCTCAAACGGAGGGTCCAATCAGACGCTCGAACAATGTTTTTGAACGCTATGTGAAAATCACATAGCGTTCAAAAACGCTATGTGATTGGGCATAAAAACTCCTCACCACGAAAATCGCATATTATTCGGCAGTTTCCACTGCAACTGGTAAAACTCCGTTTGAGGCGGTGTATGGCAAACTTCCTGCCACACTAGCCAGACAACAAAGTCGCAACAACATTCCCGTAGTAGATGTTCAATGCCGAGACTTATCTACCATCTGGGAAGAGACACAACAAATCCTTGCAAAGACACAAGCACCGATGAGGCGAGCAGCTGACCGACATCGCAACGACGATGTGTTCGCCGCTGGCAACAAAGTCCTTCCCAGCTCGGCCAACATCAAACTCTGCGGAGCCGACTGTTCAAAGCTCAAACCCCAATGGTTGGGACCGTTTGAGATCGAGCGCATGCAAACCCCTGTGGTTGCACAATTCAAACTCCCCGACACTATGCAAATTCATCCGGTGTTCCACATCAGCAGACTCAATCACTACTAAGACCTTGAAAGAACTTCCCCGGCAAGGATGTCCCTCCCCCGCCTTCCATCCAAGTGGACGAGGATACAACGTACATCATTTAGGACATCCTCGGCCATCGGCAAAGAGGAAAAACCATAGAATATATTGTCAAGTGGCACGGCTATGATGCCGCGCATAACAGCTATGATCCCTATGACAACCTAAGAGACGTCGACCACCTAATCAAAGGCTATGACCACCGTCACTGGGCCACATCTACGCGCTCGCCGGGACGTCACGACTAAAAAGGGGGTAAGTGTTATGTACCAGATGTACACAAGTCCCTTATCTTTCCGAGTGGGCATTTCTATCGTTACACAAGGAGCGCATCGCGCTGCAAGACAACGATGTTCACTCCGATGGTCGTGGGCAAACCGGACAATTGCCCCTGCCCTCAGTTAATCTTCCTGAACCTTCTGACAACTTTGACCACTCTCGCGAATCTACGTCAAAAGTATCACGACCTTTCGGTCCACTTCTTGACACACTGAGACGAATATGGACAAATATGGATTACAAAGATGCATGTCGCATCTTCACTGTCAATTCTCAAAGTCCCCCAATTCCTTGACGGACCTTCTCGAATCCGACCACTCACGACACGAATGCACACGCGTCGCTCGACAATCGACTCAACAACCCAGACTATACCTCATTCGTAACTCAGCACTTGTGTATAAATGTTCGATCATTTTTAATCTTGTCATTGAAGTACACTTACCGCTAATCATAAACTGCTCAAGTGTCCCAAATTCTAAGCTGTGTTCTGCCTCACGACTTCTACCTGTTCACCATCTACGCTCCGTTTGGCATAACATTGACAGCTTGTGGTTCATTTTGAAGTTTATTGTTCTATGCTTGAGCCAACGTTTGCGCATCGCACAGAAGAGGACAGTGCAATCGCCAATGAAGGGTGGCCGAATGGACGTGACCAGCAACAATGAGATATTGTCCACAGTAGAATTTGCCAAGGCTGTGCACACCATTAATAGACGTCATCGCAAACTGTTACGTTATCTTGCAAACCTTTTGGGGGTTAGAAGTACGGCTTATGGGCATAAATGTCGTATGATCATACTGTTCTGTGGGTACTTAGTGTATTTTCTACATGGCATCGTTATGAGCATTCCTACATTAATTTCGTGAGGCATATAGGTATGGTTGTTTTAATCTCTAAAGCTACACTGTTGCACATTGCTTGAATACATGACTATTAGAGTGCGTTTGAAGTGTTTGTCTCCACATAGCCTCCAACACATTGAACACCCGTAATGAATACATGATCATGATTGCATTTTTTATGGGCCATGGGTGCATTAATATGGTATGAGAAATGGATACCGTTGCTATTCATTGCATGGGTATGGGATGTCATCATTTCAATTTCATCATTTTTTACATGACATCATTGTCATGTCAAGAAATTACTACATCTCTTCAGAACGTTAGGAAGAAGAACTACTACTGACACTACTCTGCATCCAACCACTTTGGCTCCAGGACAGTATAGAACCAGAGCCTGTGGCACACCTCAAACCCACATCCCTGCTATCCCTGACAGGGTAATGCATCATAGAAAATGTCGTCATCCTCATCGAAAAAAAAATCCTCATCCTCATTGTAGAAAATTTCCTCATCCTCGTTGTAGAAAATGTCTTCCACATGCTTGTCATTGATTCTACTTCACTTGTAGAGCCATCCATTGGAAATTCATCATGTTATGTCACGGTACACTGGCACATCCCAACATATGTTGAAGTCTTTTGCTTCCACAAGTACAAATAGAGTGTCTCACACACCAATGTTGCACCCACTCCCGAAGTGCAGACCACGGACAAGTCAAGTGGGTCACATGAAGTCATGTTTTAACTTCCTTGTCCAACTGCTTAGACTGAATAGAGTGTTCATCAAAAGCGAATGAAATGAGCTTGTTAGTACACCTTTTGTAGACCTTTCTGGATTTTAGTTATTTATGAGTTTCAACACACATGGAAATCAGAAATCATTGATCACAAGAGAATGATTGAGACATTGAACTCTCACAAAACAGAGTTTTACAACACTACAAACCTAACTGCACATACACTGGAAACTAGTCTAATGGAGGATTGCAAATCGGGGCCACTCGTTATATGGCATGCACCTCCTCCATAAGAGCTATTCTTCATAGAGCTTTGCAAATCGCATACATGGAAACAAACAAGAGGGGGAAGCACGAGTTGGGACCATGCTTTAGAAAAACGCATGAACATCATGACATAGCTTCTACAATGCAATAAAAGACACTGGAGGATGAGCAACTGAGGCATACTTACCACACCCTAAAGGAACAGTTGACCTTGTGGACCTCCTCATTAAAAACCTTCCATGCCTCCTCACACTGCTCTGCATCATTGTGGTCAACCCCTTCCTCCTCACTGGAGACAGAGATGGGGTCAACTACCTCATCATGGTGGTCGACCCCTTCATCTTCATCATCCTCCTCCTCCGCCTCCTCTCCCTCCTCCTCATCCTCCTCCCCCTCGTCCTCTTCCTCGTCCTCCTTCCCCTCCCCCTCTTCCTCCTCCTCCTCCTATTCCTCCTCCTCTTCCTTGTCCAACTTTGCCTGCTCTTCATCAAGGGGGGCATCCTGCGCCTCATCCTCAGAGTACCCCATGGCGTCCACGCTCAACCTACAGGATGTCCTCATTCGGCTCTCTGCCTCAAGCTCTTTGACGCGTGCGGCTGTCACCTACTCAGGACTTGTGGCCTCCATGTTAGGACATGCACGATGCACGTGGCCTTACTTACTACAGTAGTCACATATGCGTCGCTTCTTCACCTTTGCATACCTATCCAGTCTCACTGTGGCTGGACGCCTACGACCGCGACATGGCCCTGGCTGGAGCCACTTCAGTTCAGCCAACTTCACGAGCTTTACCTCGGGCAGGGGGAATGGGGTGTTGTACGTGTATTTCTAGTTGAGGTTCAGGTAGCCAAAGTCCATGTATGCCACGGCGTTGAGGACATTCTCCAGCAAGAGGTTGTAGGCATGTAACCATTGCAGTCCATGCTCACGCCACCTGCCGCACGAGCAGTCCTTGGTGCTGATGGTCAAGTCGCGTGGAGTGCCGTTTGGTTGCATTCCTATGCCGCTTGTCCAAGATCCCATGTCATCCCCATCCAGGTCCATCCCGGCGCAATGTTATCTTCCGCGTCATGTGCCATCTTGCAATGGATGTACCGGAGCCTCACTACGAAGACATGGAGGTTCACAAAGCAGAAATGCGGGTACATTTTTTGGAGCTCCACGAGCTTACCTTTGAGTAACTCCATAGCTTTGCTGGTGGTGTGTCCACCATGAGATACATAGCAGTACAGCCTGCTCCGTCGTTCTTTGGGGGTGCCTGGTTGGCCATTTCCATCCACCAAGTAGTCAACATCCTTTGGAGCCGACCGTCACATCTCGGACAGGATCCTATCCCATTCCTCCTCTGTTATCACATGGGCCAAGTTCCAGAACAGTGTGCCCGACCTGTCATAGCACTGGGATTGCACGTTCCTCATGAGATGCCAAGTCTAGTAGGTGTGCGTGACTCCGGGCCGTTTTGTCTCCAAAGCGTTTGCCAAGCCTTCTCCACGGTCAGAAATGACCGTGGTTCCAGCCTGTGCCGCGGTTGGGTATGCTGCTGCCACAAGCTCCCAGAACCACGTCCAGTTTTGCCCGTCCTCTCCAGACACCAAAGCGTACGCCACAGGCATGACATTTTCGTTCTCGTAAAAAAATTGCATGATCAGTAGGACTTGCTTGTGCCCATTCTTCAGGTGGGTCTTGTCCATCATGAGCACACGCCAAGTGTGCTAAAAAGAATTGCAACACGCACCCGGTGCTATAATCACCCGGTCAAACTTGCCAGTTTTCTGGTCCTTCTCAGCCTTTACGATGGCCAGTGGGTCCACCTTCATGAGCTGCATGAACGAGCAGGTTTGACAATTAGCTGGAGAGTAGAAACAGAATAGATGTGCTGTGAAAGACCTTGAAAACATGAAGAAAAAAGTGTGCAGAAACGTACCTCATCAACGTACATAGGGAACATGCACCTCGAGTCCTCCTTGTCGTACATCTTCTCCAGGCATGCCTTCTTGGCGCGGTATTGGGTGGTGTACAGGACATTCTCCCCGACCTTTGTGATGACTGTCTGCAACACCTTTGGTGTTGCCGACGGATCCTTCATGAAGGTGCTTTGGATGTTTTGTGCAACCTATTATGTGGAGCAAACTGGGTTACCCAGGCTAACTCCGGGGTCACAAAGGTGGCCGTCCGTGAACGAGGTGATCCTGAAGGAACTGGACCTCTTGCTCAACGCTGCATGAACTATCCACAGGCATTTCTTGGTGACGTACTTCTTACTGCGCACCACAAAGCGCGTGCGGTCGCTCTTCAGCCACCTCAATGACATGCGGTTGTCAATCGCGTACTCTTCCACAACAGCTTTGCACGCGACCATGGTCTCAAAGGACGAGCCACTGGGGAAGTCAACAGCCTTCTGCTTCTTCACGGGTACAGATTTCGAGGTCGGCTTGGCGATGTTGCGGGAGGTAGCCTTTGCCTTGGCATCATTGTTGGACCCGACGGGCGGGTACTTGCTTGACTGCAATCGACCACCTACACGCAACATCCTGAGAGGAGCCTTAGATGCAGAGCGTGGAGCATCATCAACTGTAGTGCGCGGGGCATCGTCGTCTGTGTGAGGAGGAGACTAGCGTGTCAAGCAAGGTTCATCGGTCACATCGTCTTCACTGTCGTCGGGTGGAAACCAGGATGATGTGACAGCTCCACCACCTTTCTACTGAGTAGCCCCTGCCATTGGGAGAAAACCTGGACACCTTGTGTAGAAAACATGGCACTAAAAAACTTGGATACCTCCTTTTCTTCCCCCATGCGGGTTCAACCAAGGGGTGTGAGATCATCAACGGTGAGCTACACCTCAATGGTCCGCAAGGCCAGAACCCCCACGACGCGCATGCCTCGCTCCAGGAGACATGTTTTTCCATCGTAGGTTTGAGAGCAGCCGAGAGACTCGCATGGTAGCCGTGCATCATGGGAGGTACATTGCAACTTGGGAAACCGGCACTATTTGCAACAAGACAGGCTGTCAAATCATAAAAGAATCCACGCAAAGACAGGGGTGCATTCCAGGCAGACCAATCTGTGAGCTGGTAAACTTCCAGGAGCCTTCAATCACATCAGTTGGGTGATGCAATCAGTCATATGGTGTGCAGCGGGTAGCTACGAGCTGAAGTCCTTGGAATACAAAATGTCATACTCCCCTTGAAAACGACATCAGAACTCTATCAAACCAAGTGGATTGCATTCCATATTACACGTACATTGGCCGACGATGCATTAGCATCGTCTCATTATCTCATTGGTCTCAATATCGATGTTTGCATCCATCTCAAATCTGTTAAAAACATGAAACATATGTCAGCCATGCCCATGACGGATACTAACCGAGGGCACCGTTGTAACTTCGTTTTTTATCATGGGCAGCGTTGTCATTTTGTTTTGATTATGGACACCGTTGACATCGTTTTCCACTATGGACACCGCCGTCTTTTCGTTTTTTACTATGGTCACCGCAGATCTATATCCAAACGATGGGTACATTACAATAACATCCTTGAATATATGACTGTCAGAGTGTGTTCAAAGACATTTTCTCCACATAGCCTCCAGCACATTGTACACGTCTATTGAATACATGATCATGATTGTATTCTTAATGGGCCATGGGTGCATATGGTATGAGAAATAGATACTGTTGATATTTATTGCATGGGTATGGGATGTCATCATTTCAATGCACATAATTGTCATGTTGAAAAAGTACTACATCTCTCCAGACAGCCAGGAAGAAGCATTTCTACTCACACCACTCTGCATCCAACCACTTTGGATCCAGGAAATTGCAGAACCAGAGCCACTGGCACACCTCACACCCACATCCGTGTCATCCCTGACAGGGTAATGCATTGTAGAAAGTTTTGTCATCCTCATCGGACAAAACTTCCTCATCCTCATTGTAGAAAATGTCTTCCACGTGCTTCTCATCTGATTCTGCTTCACTTGTAGAGCCATCCATTGGAAATTCATCATGGTATGCCACGGTACACTGGCACATCCTAACATATGATGAAGTCTTCGGCTGCCACAAGTACGAATAGAGTGTCTCACACACCAATGTTGCACCCACTAAACAGAGTGTTCATCGAAAGCGAATGAAATGAGCTTGTCAGTACACATTTTGTAGACCTTCTTGGATTTTGGTTGTTTATGAGTTACAACACACATGGAAATCAGAAACCATTGACCACAAGAGAATGATTGAGAAATTGAACTCTCACAAAAACATAGTTTTACAACACTACCAACCTAACACCACACACACACACACACACACACACACACACATACACACACACACACACACACACACACACACACTGGAGATTAGTCTAATG
>SZWC01001280.1:147790-167561 GCA_023375785.1 Penium margaritaceum | reverse complement strand
GACTGGCGGGGAAGGGGACCGTGGGGAATCCGGTTCCAGACCCAGGTCATGTAGGCCATGGCTTCAAAGGAGAAGCCATCGGAGAGACCGGACTCGACCCGCATGGTGCGGACGGCGTCGGCCATGGTACGGTTCCACCGTTCGGAAACACCGTTCTGGGCGGGCGTGTAGGGCACGGATGTCTCATGGTGGACGCCGCGTGAGGTGAGAAAGGTCGTGGCCTCGCCCATGTACTCACCACCGCAATCGGAGCAAAATCGGCGAAGAGGGCGGCCACACTCGCGCTCCGCAAGGACAAGCCAGTCTTGGATGGTGCGGGCGATATTGCTCTTCTGCCGAAGGCAAAAGACCCAGCGGTAGCGAGAGTAGTTGTCAATGAGGGTGAGGACATAGCGGTCGTGCTCGCTGACGGACTCGGTGGGGAGAGTGCCCATGACGTCCAAATGGACAAGGTCAAGAGGGGCGGACGCATGGGAGGAAGACAGAGGGTACGTGGACCGGTGCATCTTCCCCTGAGCACAATCAATGCACTCGGTGGAGCACGGGAGGGGGAAAGTCTTCGGGTCAAGGCCCTGGGCCGGCTGGGTGCTGAGCATTCTGTCTACGGCGGTAGAGTGGACGTGGCAGAGGCGGTGGTACAAGAGGCGAGTGTGCGAAGGAGAAAGCGTGCTGATTACAAACACATGGCCTGTGGCGGCCGACGGGGAGGAGACGGAGGGGGAGGAGGAGAGACGGGGCACATGCCACAAGTTGCCGCGGGCGGTGGCGTGCAGGACAACAAAACCAGACGGACGCAGCGACACAATGCCAACACCACGCGAATGCACAACGTCCATGCTCATGCGGTCAAGTGCAGTGACGGACAGGAGGTTGAGCTCAAGACCAAGGACGAAGAGGACGTCGGTTAGAAAGACGTCACCGACAGGACCACGGAAACAAACAACGCCAACACCAAGGACAGGCAACACCTGTCCGGAGCCCGTCCGGACACCGGAGACATCGCCTACAGGACCAAGCATACTAAAGGCCTCATGAGAGGCCGTCATGTGATGCATGGCCCCGGAGTCGATGATCCAGGTCTCAGCGGGGTCCTGGACCGGGGTCGCCAGATCCCTAACGATCACATGGCAGCAAGCTTGGGACGCGGACGTGGTGGACGGAGGCGCGAATCGAGACTACCAATCGTCAAGCCATGCAACGTTGTCACAAGAAGGGGTAGAGGAGACCACAGGAGACGATGCAATAGACAAGGAGACGGGCCACGACCGTAGATCAGTCTCAGTCATTCAAGGCAGGGTAGGAGAGCAAGAGGTGATGCAACTTGCACTTCCCTGGGGAGGAGGGCGCGTCAGGCCGAGCTGGAGCGCGATAAACTGCTCCAGCTGACGCTCACGGGAGGACGGCTTGGGAGTGTAGACCGAGTGCGGAGTGACGGCACCGAAGCCCGGGTAAGGGAGGGACAGTGCCGCCGGCGGGAATGGAGGCACCGACGGCTGTGGGTAGTGCTGCTGCGGCGCGGGTGTCTGCGGGACTGGCGAAGCTGTGGGAGGGGCGGAGCTGCTGGGCGAGGTCAAAGTATCAGGGCCAGCAGCAACGACGGCGGCAGAGGCAAGACAGCGCTCACGCTGGCGACGCATGGTGGCGATGACGTGCGCCTCGTCCGTCGGGAGAGGACACGTGTACCACCCGTCCCCGGGCTGTCCACAGTTGTGGTAGACCGAGCCACCACCGCTGGACCCGGTCGACGGCTGCTGCTACTGCTGTTGCGGCAAACCCTTGCCTCTCTTGTTCCGGATCTTCTTCTTCTTCCCCGAAGACGATGAGGTAGCTACGACGGGGGAGGCGACGGCCACGGAGGCGACGGCAAGGGATGCAAGAGCCTCCGTGCGATGGAGTTCGGACTCCTGACGAGCTTCCTCAATGCGGAAGAAGAGCTCGTATTCCCAGGGCACAAGGGTGCCCTGGGCCGCCATGGTGGAGAGGACGTCTTGGGGGTAGTGCACGTAGAGGTCCGCGTACGCGCTGGTGGCTTCGCGCTTGATGGTGAGGAGCGCAGACAAAGGAGGTTGAGCAGATTTGCCGAGACGACGAAGGATGTCCTCCGCCCGCTGCCAGTAGGCAGTGACCGTCTCGATCTCCCCCATGTGTAGGGAGTTGAACTCCCGAAGCACATCGCTGATCTCAGCATCGCTGGACATGTGATGGGGCCTGGTGAGGACGTGCCATGTGGCTGCAGGGTCTGGGATGTTGCCAGAGGTGAAGGCGCCGAGGAAAGGCTCTAGGGCCAGGCGGGAAGCTGGAGGGGCGATTGGGACAAGGGTACGGACGGCGCAACCATCGTCATATAGCTGGTCGGCCTGGGTGGAGTCGTAAGGTAGGGTGTAGTATGCCCACAGGCCCTCACCTTGCGCCCAGATCCGGAAGCTGAGCTCCCAGCTCCGAAACTGCTCGCCAGCCTGAAGCGGCGGCGGCGGCGTCTCAAAGTCCTTCTGCCTGCGGCCGGCGCCCAGAGTGGGGCCAAGGACGGAGGTCACTGTCTGTCGCTGTCGCTGAGTCTGCTGCTGTGCCAGGTAGTACGTGGCAGCAAACACAGCTGGGTTGGCGTGCCCTGGAGGGATGAACGCCGGCGACGCATTGGTGGCAGTCTGGGAGGCTACTGGCTGCAGCGTTGCAAGCTGCTGCGTCAAGGCTGCGCGCTGTTACTGAAGAGCGACGAGGGGATCAGGGTTGCCGCCAATGACACCATTGGGCTGCTGCTGCTACTGATGCTACTGCTGCTGCTGCTGCTACTGATGCTGCTGCTACTACTACTGCTACTGCTGCTGCTGCAGTCGCTGCAAGAAAGGAGGGGTAGGGGTCCCCCCAACAGAGGAGGACCCCTCCTCACCGGGGCTACCAGCCATGGTTTGGTGTCCCTTGTTTTTTTTGTCTTTGTGTTGCTGATATGAGCAGTGGCTTGGGGCGCTGGAAATTGTACCCACCACTTTGGTTTTCTTTCCCTTTCCCTTTCTCCCCCTTCTTTTGGTTTTTTTTGTTGATGACGTCAACAGTGACGTCACCAGAGGGGTGCTGACATCAGCAGCGGCGGTTGTTAGGGTCGTTGCTACTGCTATTGCTGCTGCTGCAGCCACTACAATTGTTGTTGTTGCTTCTGTTGCTACAGTTGTCGTGCTGCTACCACTACGGCTGCTGCTACTGCTGATGCAGGTGCTGCTGCCGCTGCTACTGCTGCTGTTGCTGCTACTCTGGCTGCAGCTGTTGATGCTGCTTCTACGGCTGCGGCTGCTGCTGCTACTGCTATTGTTGCATCTCTAGTTACAGCTGCAGCTATTGCTAATGTGAGCTACTGTGGCTGTTGTGGCTGCTGCAGCGCGCTATTGCTGCTGCAGCTGCTGCTCTGCGGGGTGGGGGATTTTTTTTTGTTTTTTCCTTCTCGTCGTTTTTTCTTTTTTTCCGTTTTTGTTCCGTCACAGCGGGCAGCAGCCCGCTGTCTGCTGCAAGCATTCCTGCTGCTCGCTCACAGCAGCGAGCCGCTGCTTGATGGCAGCAGCGGGCTGCTGCTCGATGGCAGCAGCGGGCTGCTACTCGCTGCTCGCTTGCTGCGAGCTGCGAGCAGCAGCAGCCGCGGCTGGCTGCTGCTAGCAGCTGCTTCCTGCTGCTGCTGCTGCAGCTAGCTGCTGCTACAGCTCGCTGTTGCGGCTGCTGTAGCCCGCTGCTGCTGCTGCACGGTGCTGCAGCTGCTGCGTGCTGCGGCTGCTACTCACTCCCGCTGTTTGTTGCTGCTACGCGCTGTTGCTGCTGCGAGCTACTGCTTCTGCCTGCTGCTGCTGGCTACTGCTGCCACTGCTTGCTACCGTTGCTTGCGGCTGCCGCTGCTGCAGGTTGCTGCTGCTGCGTGCTGGTGCCAGTCACTGCACCTGGGTGAAGTTGTAGCGTGCGTTGTCGCCCGCACGTGTCGGACGCCGCCTGCCGCTCACCTCCTCGCGTCACGCGTGAGGGTCAGTGCTGTCGAAAAAATTTCGGCAGCATTTCCCCTGGCCTAGTGGCCGTGGGAAAAAATCTGACGCCGCCACCAGGCGGGTCAATGCTGCCGGAAAAAATCCGGCAGCAATTCCCCTACACTGGCGCGTATGGGGGTCCGCCGGCGTTGTCTGGCACCTGTTCGCCAGTCTTCTGCTACTGCTGCTACGCTCTGGCTCTGATACCAAGCTGGAAAACCTAAGCAGCAGGTTGGGGCAGCAGCGTTGTTGATGCAGCGTGCGGGCTTCCACGCTCGTTGCTTAAGTCAGCTGCCCCCTCAGTCTGCTGCTCTAGAGTCAAAGTGTGGAAGCTCTGGGTTTGTTACCCAGAAACGCGCGCGCCAGAGTTAGCGCCAGAAAGCAGCTGAAAACTGAAAGTAACTGGTTAGGAATGAAGAATGAGCAACAATGGAGAACCCCTCCAAGTTCTAGGCCCCCCCCACTAGTGTAAAAGTTGTTACTCAGCTAACTAGCCAATCAGAAAATAGTGCTAGACCTATTTTCTGGCAGGCAGGGTTTTCTCGGTGAGCCATGCCAGACGCCCGACAGCCCAAGACCCGGGCGTCGTCCGTTTTGCCTGAAAACTGGACCATACCNGTCAAAGTGTGGAAGCTCTGGGTTTGTTACCCAGAAACGCGCGCGCCAGAGTTAGCGCCAGAAAGCAGCTGAAAACTGAAAGTAACTGGTTAGGAATGAAGAATGAGCAACAATGGAGAACCCCTCCAAGTTCTAGGCCCCCCCCACTAGTGTAAAAGTTGTTACTCAGCTAACTAGCCAATCAGAAAATAGTGCTAGACCTATTTTCTGGCAGGCAGGGTTTTCTCGGTGAGCCATGCCAGACGCCCGACAGCCCAAGACCCGGGCGTTGTCCGTTTTGCCTGAAAACTGGACCATACCATAATACCAATGCTGCGAACGCAGTCGTGCGGTGAGAATAAGCTAGAAAAATAGTTACGAGAAGTTATGGCTGCACGAACCCAGCCAGTGCCTATGACAATTAACGATGTGAAATAGGGCCATACAACAGAAGACATGGACCCTAGGCATCGCATGATGCTGCAGACGCAATGCCACAGCCAGACACAACGCTAGGTGCATGCAGACTGCATCCACAGTGGTAGTGACTGCCGGCGGCCCGACCACCGAGGAGGCCTGCCGATGGAGCTGAGCGCATCGCCGTAGGGAGGAGGCTTCAACAAACGGTGCGTGGGCCTCAGCGCGTGTCGGCTCCACCGCGCGACACTCCAGCAGCGTCAAGTCTCGCCGTCAGTCATCTGCACGCCGATGTACACAAGCCAAGAGGACACAACAGAGGACAAATGAGAGATGCACGAAAATCAATAGGGTCTGCATGTATGGAATATCATATGGACTTGCAAAGTGTCAGGGATTTTGAGTCACGCAACCACAAGGGTTTGCATGCGCATGATCTCAAACGCTCCCAACTATCGGGGTTTGAGCTTGAAAGAGTCAGATACGTGAAATTTGATGTTAGCCAAGCTAGGAAGGAAGGTCTCCAGGGACGAACACGTCATTGTTGCAATGTTTGTCAGCTGCTCGCTTCATCGCTGCTTGTGTTTTTACGAAAGTCTGCCGTGTTTCCTCCCAAGTGGTGGAGAAGTTTCATTGTTGAATGTTGACCGAGGGAATGTTGCTCCAACTTTGTAATCCAGCTAGTGTGGCGCAAAGCTTGCCATGCACCACTTTAAACAGAGTTTTACCCGTTGCAGTTGAAATTGCAGAATTATATTCGATTTTGGCAGTCGAGAGTTTTTGTGCCCAATCCGTCCTGTGAGGTTCGTATAATTTTCAAAGAAGTTGTTCGAGCATCTGATTTGTGCGCTTGGTTTAGTTGTCCGTTTGAGGATGAAACGTCGTCAAAAGTTGAATTCTGCTGCCATAGCGAGTCATCAATTCGTGCCAAAAACGGCTTGTGAATCGATAGTCTCTGTCGCTTGTGATGGGTTTCGGCACGGCATGTAGCCGCACGTTGTTGTTTAAAAACAAGAGTGTTGTTCCCTCGGCAGTGACGGTGGTATTCGTCACGATGAAATGGGACGTTTTTTAAAACCTGTCAACGTCCTCGAAGACTACGACATATCCCTCGGGTGTGAATGGTAATCCTGTCATGAAGTCCATGGAGATGTCAGCCCGGAACTCCGTTCAAATAGGGAGCGATTGCGGAAGTCCGGGTGGTCGTGTGCGGTACATGTTAGCAACCACATGTTGCTAACATGTACCGCAAGAATTGCAAAAGTTGGCCATGTCGGATTGCATCTTGTCCCACCAGTAGTTTTTTGCCAACTTCTTTAACGTCTTGTCCTCACCAAAGTGTCCACTTGGTCCTGTGTCATGGTACTTTTTGAGCAGCATACGGCGAAGTTCGTTTTTCGGGGAAACGACCACCAGGCGAGTAAACAGTCGTCGCCAATAGGGTGCGTCGTACCAAAATCTTTCCTTGTCGTATCCGTCGTGCTGGTCGAAGTCTCGTGTGCACGGCCGCTCAAGATACGGATCTCGTTGCAGCTGTAGCGTTGAAACCTCAGCCATTAAATCTGGCAGGTACTCGATATCATAGTTGAACCCAGATTCAATGAACTCCATCCATCAGGTGTGACGTCGACTAGGGTTTGGCTGTATCATTGCATATTTCAACGCATGGTGGTCGGTGCAAACAATGCATCGGCGTCACTCTTGATAACACCACCATGTCTTGAATGCATGTACGACCGCCAACATTTCCTTCATGAGTAGGGCATAGTTGTGTTCCGGTCCTCGCAGCTTTTGAGACATGAATGCGACCGGTTCCTTACCGTCGCTATGGTCTTGTAGGAGCGCTGTGTCGATGGCTCGGTCTGACGCGTCCGTGGCCATGACGTAGTCCACCGTTGGATCGATTAATAGTAGGGTTGGCGCCAAGATCAGAGCGTTCCGCAAAGCAGTGAAGGCTTCATATTCGTTGTCTCCAAACTGCCACTCATTTTCTTTTTAAGTGAGGTCGGAGTGAGGCACTGACACCCGGGCACAATCTTGCACGAAACTCTGATCGTAATTGTAGAAGCAGAGGAAAACTTGAACGTCTAGAACGTTGGTCGATGTCGGCCAATCAGCGACTGCTGCAACCTTGTTTGGATCCATGGTTCATCCGCTCATCCTTGATGTGGATGAGCGGATGAACCCCTGACCGAGCATCTCGTTGAGTTGCTTTTTTAGTTTGTTCAGCTTGTGATCGCTCATCTAATAGGCCCCTTGTAGTGTAGGTCTACTGTCCGGATTTAGTTGAATGCGATGGTGGATGTCTCGTTGAGGAGGAAGGTTCTTGGGAGTTTGCCGGGGAGGACGCTCGTAAACTCTTGGATGAATGGTGCGAGCTATTTGAGTACCATCGTGAACTTCGTTGATGTTCATGAGGCTGACGAGGCCGATGACAAGTCAGCTGCTACCACTTCCACTTCTTCCATTGGCTCGAGATGTATAATACACGCACGAGCTCTCGTCGTATACAGTACTTGGTCACGTTAAGTGGTATCGACTGCACAGGTTTTCACTTCTCAACTACCGCGGCTTCCTCTTTTGCTTCCAACTCTGCTACTTCCGCTGTTGGCTTCCGTCCCACATGCGAAAGTTGTCGTTTGACACCATCCCTTTCAACGTAGACATCACTATTATTCGAGTCGACCTGCGGATTGTGTTGGTACAAAAAATCTTGTATGATTTTGTGATGACTCATTGGAAAGGACATCCGGACCGTTACATCTCGTAGATTTCCCACTTGTAGTTGTAGTGGTTCTCAGAGTCTCCATATTTGTAATCTTATGTCGACGGTTTTTCCTTCGAACACCCCTGGACTTCTTGCAAACCCAATTTGCAAACCATGTCGTTGCTTACGAAGTTGTGTTAAGCTCCTCCATCCAATAGTGCCGGTACCGTTTTGCGAATCTTGCATCCTCGAGGTTGAACTTTTAGCATTATCGCCGGTTAGTTCTCTTTGTATCCCTCGTCAAACTTTGCAATCTTTGAAACCCTTTACAACAATATAGGTCATTTAGATGGGCGATTGTTTGGCGCAGATCACTCTGTGTGGACAAGAGTTACACCTTTCACTCCTTCCCTTTTCCGTTTCCTAACTCATTTTCTAACGACTCCTCCCCCCCCCCCTTTTGGACTGCTACTTGTACCTAAAGTTATGAGGGATATGTCCAAACTTTCTGCAATTACAGAAAGTGCCCGTACCTCTCTAGTCGACAGCCTCTACTTCCATCGGAGTCATGGAGTCCGTCGAGTGGTTTATTATGTTTCCATGGTAATTGTGGTTAGGAGGTCGCCAGCCATAGGATTCAAAGTGTTGTATTTGGTACTGTCGCTCCTTTTCGGTACTACGATCATCTGCGGCAAGTCATTTTGGATGCCGAAAATGACAATTTCTTGTTAGATATCTCGCTTGAGGCCGTTGTTGTAGTGAAAACAGAGTTCGTCTGTGGGGATGTTTACTCCAGTGATGATCTTGCTGAATCTTCGCGTGTACTCTGCCACGCTAGACCGTTGATGGAGACGGTGTAGCTTACACCATGCATCGGACTTCTCATTCAATCATCCAAAATGTGCAAGCATCACGCGCAAGAATTCGTTCCAGTTGGTTTGTGGCGTCAACGCGTCTTGTCAGTGTGGGTTGATCTGCTCCAAGGGTAGAACGCCTATGGTTGGCGATATGAGACGGGCGCCGTTGGCCATTGATGATTCCCCGCCGGCCTCCTACTGCCGTCGACTGGTCTATGAAAGAAATCACCAACTTAGTGCCGTGCCACGCAAAAGTGCAGCCGCGAGGTCAATATCCCTTTCGTCATCATTGACCACAGTAGTGTTGAAGTACACCTCCGAACTCGTCAGCCACATCCAAACCGTTGGTCCTTTCGAGTTCTGGGGATCAAACGATTCTCGTGGAACTAGAAAACTTTCGGGTTTGCTGAAGAGTTGGAAATTTCTCTCGAAGAGCACCATTCCGCGTGCGCTTGCGTTTCAAAGAGCCTCCATCGCAACGTTGAGTTGTTGGAGTAGATGGTTGTTGATCCCCTCGAGCGCAGAGATTCTATTTTCCAATTCCTCATTGATCTATGCCTGTCGTCTCGTGCCACCTATCGTTCTCGTTGTCGTTGTTGAGACTGTCGATAGGGGTGGTTGGTTTACCGCCGTTACGTTCGCGACTACATTGGCCGTTGAAACCGTATGGGCTCATCGAGCTACGGCATAGCCTACCACGCCAACATTTGCTGTTGCTTCAGGGTTCGCGTGCATAGGCACGTTTTGCTTCTTCGTCACTAAAGTCATTACCACGGACACGTTGCAGGTCGACGGTTGCACTCATTCGCTTCACGTCGCATTTGCAAAGTCTGCAAAGTCTTGACGAGCGAGATGCACCGATGGCTTGTGCGGGGTAGTCCTACGGATGGGTAAAGTAGCTGGATGCCTCCCCAACACCATTGTGCTCTGATACCAAGTGTTATGCCAAACGAAGCATAGATGGTGAACACGTAGAAGTTGCGAGGTAGGAAATGATTTAGAACACTTGAGTAGTTTACAATTACCGGTAAGTGTACTTCGATGACAATTGTTGAAATCAAAAAATATTCATGTAAGTGTTGAGTTACGAATGAGACATAATCTGGTTTATGTTTTTCCATGCCAGCTTTCGCTCTTGCCTCTGGGTTTGCTTGCATCAACAGGTTCTGCTCCTCCATCGCTGAAGTCGTCGTTGAAGACCTGTTTCTGGTTGTCGGTTGTGCTTGCTTCCCTCACGTCATAGTCGCAAAGTCCACAAAGTCTTAACGCACGAGATGTACTGACGGCTTGTGCAAGGTAATCCTCTCGACGGGTAAAGAAGGCAGATGCCTCTCTAGCATCGTTGCACTCTGATACCAAGTTTTCTGCGGAAAGGAGCGTTGATGGTGAACAGGTACAAGTTGTGTGGCAGAACACGATTTGGAATTTGGGACACTTGAGCAATTTATAACTAACCGTAACTGTACTTGGATGACAAATGTCCAAAAGGACGGACATACATAACATATTTCTGAGAAGATGCGTGGAAGCTTCCTAGCGATGTTACCGCTGACTAGGCGTCAGTGCCTAGTCAGACGGTGACGACAATCACAAGTCGTGCACACAATGGCAAGGGTCTGGCTAGGCGACACAAGGCAAAGTGTCAGAATGCTTCAATAGAATTTTCAAAGAGAAATGACAAATGGTAGGTTCATGGCATAAGTACCTCCCAGATCTTGCACGTGGCAGTGCAAGATCTGTCCTAAAACCGGCCGAAAACCACTGTTTTGGCCGTAACTCAGCGTAGACAATTCGGAACACTACGTCGTCTGAACCTACACGTGTAGAATCTCAAGCCAGACGCTACGACTGGTCACATGCATGCATCCGGCAACAAACGGTGGACACAAAATGCAAAACATTTAGATCGGGCCCACGGCCAGTCCACCGATGAAATCCTACGAGCAGGTAGTCTACCACAAGACGACGCCCCGATGCCACCTGGGTCCGCATCAAGGATTTGCACGAGCATGGACATGGCCATGTTGTCACAGTAAACTATACAGGTTGACAGGAACGTCACAAATCACAACACTCGCCCATGACCCGATGGCACGCATGTCCATACACTTGCAGCACTGAAACGAGTGCAAGGACGTGTGCAGAAACAGTCATGACACTGGAATGGAGACACCCCGCACTCAACCTCTCTCAGGAAAGGGGCAAAGCCCAACAGAATGAATGGTCACTAGGAATTTTCCCTCGCGCCAGTGCCTTCGTGAAGAAGTCAGCATGCTGCATGTGAGTGTCGACCCATATGACGCAGATCACGTGTCGCTCTCCCAGATCACGCACAAAGTGATGCTCAACCGGAATATGCTTCGCGCGAGCATGGAAGACACTCGAGTTCTCCACAATGGCAAGAGCACTCTGGTTGTCAGAGCAAAGAAAAATGGCGGGCACTGACTGACAGAACTCAAGGAACAGGCACTGCAACCACACTGCCTCAATAGCCCCTGCACCCAGAGCATACTATGCCTCCGACGAGCTACGTGAAATGCAGCCCTGCTTCCCATTACGCCAGGACACATCGGTACCACCGAGCACGAACAGGTAACCGGTGCGACTACGTCCATCTGGGCTCCAGGCCCAGTCGTTGTCGGTGTAGCCGTGAAGAACCACCGAGCACTGCCGGCGAAAGTAGAGTTCGAGGTTTGACATGGAAACCACATACCGCACCAATCACACAGCCACCTGGAGGGCTCTAGCACGTGGAGCCTGCAAAAAATGTGCAAGGAGGTTAACAGCAAAAGCGATGTTGGGGCGTGTGGTAGTGGCCAGTTACATCAGAGATCGGATGAGGCGGAGGTACAAGGTCACATCCAATGTCTCCCCTAGCTGTGTGGGATCCTCAACCTTCAAGGCATCCTAACCGTCAGGTGTGAGAGGTGTGGAGGCCGCAGGCACTGTACCAAGGAGGTCACTGAAGCGCTCCCCCACAACATGTGCATATCAGGCCTGATGCAACAGAAGCGTCCGGCGTCTGCGGTCTCGTACAATCTCCATGCCAAGAAACACCGCTACTGGACCAAGGTCCTTCATCCTATAGGCAGTATGGAGGACCGCTTTGGCCTCCTTTAATGCCTCCATAGATGGAGCAGTGATCAGGAGGTAGTCCACATAGACCAGGATGGTGGTGAACCGCTCAGACGCCAGTCGGAATAAGAGAGAGGGATCCGCCTTGCTCTATACATATCTTGTAAGAGTTAGAGTGCTTGTGATCTCCTGGTTCCAGCACCGAGGAGACTGCTTGAGTCCGTACAAGGACTTGCGCAAGCGCCAGACCTGGTCACCGTCCTCAAAGCCTGGTGGCTAGGCCACGTAAATCTTCTCATCCAGAGATCCATGGAGAAACGCATTGTTCACATCCATTTGGTGCAGTTCCCAGTCATGCTGAGCCACCATACCAAACAGAGCGCAGGCTGAGGTCATACCACCGACAGGGGAAAAGGTGTCAGTGTAATCAACACCCTCGATTTGAGAGTACCCCTTGACGACAAAGCGAGCCTTGTGGCATTCAAGTGAGCCAGCCGGCTTCACCTTCTTGCAAAAGACCCACTTGACCTGAATTGCCTTCCTCCCAGGTGGAAGGTCGACTAGCTCATAAACTCCGTGCTTTTGGATGGCACGAAGCTCATCCTCGCAGGCAGTACACCAGGCGTCGGCATCCTCTTATGAGAGGGAATCCCTCAGTGTGTCCAAATCAAGTGCCAATGAGGGAGAGCTCTGAGTGGCGAGTGCACACGCCTAAAAAATGGGCCATACGACCACAAGGTCAGCTGCTGCATCACAAGCAGTACGAAACTCGCGAGTGACCAGATCGTACCCTACACGACACGCTGGATGTACATCTGTATGAACTATACAGACACTCAAGCCGAGGGCCTTTATGCTGGGATCGCCACTCGCAACGCTGCAAGTGGAGCGCCTCGGTGTGGAACCTGACACTCGCTGGGATCGGGAGCCCAACGGTCGAAGACGACCACCGGGCTCACACGAGTAGCATGGGCTTGAAAGACTGACCACAGGCTCAGAGATAGGCACAACCGCAGCTAGTGAGAACTGAGGAACAGGTGTACGTGATGTAGTGGGAGGAGAGGTTAGTGAACTGATGGGAGACGTGGGACTAGGTGTGGCGGTATGACCACCCACGGAGGCAGGAGTACCGGTGGATAGAGGAACATCATCATGGGTGTCTACTTGGCGCGAGAGCGTAGGGGAGTTTACAGGCTGGGCAAGAGATGTCTGTGGGCCGAGAGCGATGATCGTAAGGTCATCAAGAGCCGGAGACCGAGAAGTGGAGGGGGCTCGAACAGACACATCAGCCGGACGAGAGGTGCTCGTAGGCTCAAACTCCCCCATTCGTCGAGAAACCTCACACGTAGGAACATGTGTGACAAACATCGACACAATCGAGGTCAGGTCGCGGTAGGTGAGAGACTCAACGAAGAGCACGTCGCGGGACTAAAAAATGTGACGACGGGCGGGGTCCCAAAAACGCCAAGCCTTTGACCGTGGGGAGATGCCGATGAAGGCACACAAGCGACCCTGCGGAGAGACCTTCGACCCTTGCTGATCCTCGGTGTACCACACAGAAGCCACCGAGCCCCGGACACGAGCAAGACGCAAATGGGCACGGTGGCCAAACCAAAGCTCGTACGGTGTAACGTGGTCCAGAAGAGGACCGTGCGGGAGGCGGTTACACACCCACGTCATGTAGGCAAATCCTTCAAAGGCAAAGGATTCCGGGAGATAGCACTCAGACCACATAGCACGAACCGCATCCTCCATGGTGCAGTTCCAGCGCTCAAAGACAATGTTCTACTGAGGAGTGGCAGGAGCAGAGACCTACTGAGAAACCCCGCTCTCGGCAAAGAAACTGTCCATCTCGCCAAGAAACTCGCCGCTATGGTCTGAGCGGAAGGTATGCAACGAGTGGCGAGACTGATGCTCAACCGTCACTAGCCACAGATGAACCGCTAGAGCGGCATCACTCTTCTGGCGTAGGCTGTAGACCCACCGCATCCGGGTGAAGTCATTTGTCAAGGTCAGGAAGTATCGGCCCCGATCGGACAAGGACTCGACAGGGAGAAGACCGAGAAGGTCCGAATGGACCAGTTTGAGAGGACGAGGGGCTCGGGAACGGGAGTCAAGGTAGGTGCAGCGATGCATCTTACCCTGAGCACAGAACAGAAAATCGGTCTTGGGCGGCTTCTCAAAAGAGGCCGCGTCAAGACCGAGTGCGGGTCGTGTCCTAATGAGCTTTGACACAATGTCGGAGCCCACATGACACAGACGTCGATGCAGCATGCGCTGGTGCTCTGCAGACAGGACACCAGTGACAAACACATGAGTAGGAAGGGAAGGGGAGTAAAGAGAAGAAGATGTCTGAGGAACACGATACAGATCATCCACAACAGAGGCACGAAGAACAACAATGCAATTATCAAGAGCAATCACTATCGCGGAGTCTCCAGTGTGCTCCATAGAGAGTCCCATTAGAGTGCAGGCACGCACAAAGAGCAAGCTGAGCTCAAGCTCAGGCACAAAAAGCACGTCGAAAAGATACAAGGGGCCAGACGGACCATCAAAGCACACAACCCCAACACCCTGAACTGGCAAGGACTGACCAGAGCCTGTGCGAACAGAACCAACAGACACCACAGGACCGAGGACAACAAAGTCACTACGACGACAGGTCATGTGGTGAGTGGCACAGGAATTGATGACCCAAGTACCATCCGAATCACGACTAGAGGATATTACTGTGCAACGGGCAATAGAACACTCAGCTGCAGCTGGGCGCTCGGCGACAGAGGAGGGAGAACGACGAAGGGCACACAGGTGAGACTCAGAAATACAATCTGTACTGTCAAGCCCATCATCATCACACACCAGCTGTGCTCCCCCACACGAGTCATCACGAGATACAAGAATAGACGAACAGATAGTCTGTGAAACACCCGGCTGTGACGACACACTCGTACCTCCCTGAGAGCGAAGCGCCAGGAGCTGACGGAGCTTGGCAATGGTGCGGTCATGGGGGTCTGGGTCTCCGCTGTTCGCCGGTGAGGAAGCGGGAATTGCTGCGGTTGTGGTCCCCGCCCGACCAGAGGCTATGCTGGTTGATGCAAACCGCTGTGCGTGTGCAGCCTCAAGACCGCGAGTGATATGCGCCCAGTGGAGTGGCTGCTTGCACTCAGTATAGTGGTGAGCGCCTTCACTGTTGTAGCTGTGAACAGCATGGCCACTGGGACCGCCTGATGTCTTCTGCTGGCCTGAGCCACGCTTCTCTTTGCCCTTTTTCCCCTGTGCTACTGCCGCCATACCCTGCGTCTGTGTCATGGTAGTCGGGGTGGAAGGGGAAGAGGAGGGTGTGCAAGAGGATGGAGAAGGGAACTGCAAGAGAGGCGTCGGTGGTGAAGCGATCACCGGTGCAGCAAGTAAACTCTCTTGATGGGCAACGACTGCCTCACGGGCAGAAGTCACCTGAAGAAAAAGCTGATGCGTCCAAGGAAGAAGCTGAAGGGAGGTGGAGAACGGCTCGAGCACGGCGTCACAGTACCCGAGAAAACGCCTGCGTGCTCAAGACGGGCACCGATCATGATCTTGCGAAGCGCCCAAAGGTGTGTACCTCCTGATGTTCCAAGGCGCGTGTAGATGCGCATGGCAGGCCGCCAGTAATCCGCAGCGGGCTCGGCAGGTCCCTGAAAAAGGGAATGGAAGGCGCGAATGTGAGACGCGCAAGTGGCGTGCGTCTCTGCGGCAAGCACGGACAATGCCAGCTCCCAGCCTTGATTTGGGTCAGCACCCACGCCTGAGTCGGCCTCTCCAAGGAAAGGACAAAAGTCCACGACAGTCTCGCGCAGCATGGCGTAAAGGAGTCCGCGCATCGCTAGAGCCGCTATCAGCACCTGAGCACGGTCCGTAATCCGGTACTGACTGTGGTAGTAGGGCCAAACACCCTCTGAAGTGGCCCAGACCTGGAAAAGGATCTCCCAGTAGTCAAAGTCGTCCTCGCTGACATGTATCGTGGGGACGGTGTCTCAAAGTCCTTAGGTTTCCGCTTCGTAGGGAGAGCAACCACAGGCTGGGAAAGATGAGGGATGGGGAAGACACCGGGACGAGGAAAGTCGCCAAGGTAGGGCTCATGCGAGAATCGGATCTCCGGAAACAGGGAATCGGAACTCGTCTACTACTGGCGGAGCAGCTCCTGAAGTAAGCGAATCTCCCTCTCGGAAGTGTCATCCTCCATGTCTGGCATGCCAGGGTCCTCCTCCAAAGGGTCAAGACGTGGCGGTTCCTATTCTGCCACTCTCCTCCGTGTGGATGCTGACTGCTGTGTAGAAGGTGTGACACCGTTGATCCCGCTGGAGGTCTGCTGTGGGGCCGTGGACTGACTCTGAAGAAGAATAGTGAGTGTGCGGATGGTGTCGGTCTGCTACGTATCTCATCTTGCTGACTCTGCAAGTCCTCAATAGCCTACGAGCGTGGGCTCAGGACCCTTGAGGAGGAGCAGGAGGGATCATGTGGTGTTTTGTCCTTGTCACCGGTCGGAGCCATGTGAGCAACTCAGTATGGGGCTGAACGTAAAAATGCTCCGAACAAGAAACCAATAGCGTTTATCGAGGAGTTGAAACGCTCAAAAAACTTATCGATTTGACCCCCAAAATTGCTGACGTCAGCACAGTCAACAATGACGTCAGCGTTTTTTACGCTAGCGAAACAAAGCTAACTTTTTTATCGTTGGAATACTTTACGCTAGCGGTTTTTGTTTTATTGGTGGGAGTCACGCGGACTCCTCGATGAAAGGGGGGGGGGACCTCGTCACTCCCTCTCCGCGGTTGCGCAGCTTTGTAGAAATTGCGTGGTTGTGTAGTAGTTCTGCGCAGCACTACTGTGCAGCACAGCAGCTGTGGCTGCTACTGTGCAGCACTGTTGTCGGTACGGACGCTGCTGCTGCTACTGTTGCTGCAATTCTGCTGCTACTGCTGTCGTCGCACTATTCCTACTACCTACGGTTGCTACTCCAGGTTGCCACTGGTGCTGCTCGCTGCCATTGGCGCTACTCGTTGCTGCTTCTGTTGCGTGATACTACTGCCCGCAACCGCCCCTTTGCGCTGCAAGCTGCTTCCCTTTTTTTCTTCTAGTGTACAAGCTGGTAGTCAGGTACAGCTGCAGCTGCCACCTTGTGCAGCTGCTACTGCTGCTCAGCTTGGCTACTGGAGCTAGTAAAATGCCGCAGCTCACCCGATGATGTGGTGGGAACTGCGTGATGTTATCGTTGTTGAAAATCGGCTGCAACAAGTCCCAGGATACGACTGCGGCGGTAACTCTCACTGGTGCTGCCGGTACTGCGTCTCTGCGGCGCAAGTCAGCGAGAGAGGTCTCATTGCTCTGATACCATGAGCAAATGCGTGGAAGCTTCATAACGATATTGCCGCTGACTAGGCGTCAGTGCTTGGTCAAACGATGAGGACAGTCACAAGTCGTGCACACAACGGCAAGGGTCTGGCTAGGCGACACAAGGCAAAGTGTCAGAATGCTTCAATAGAATACATAGAGAGAAATGGCAAATGACAGGTCCATGGCATAAGTACCTGCCGCGGCGCATGTCGGGTGTCGCACGCGGCAGTGCAAGATCCGTCCTTAAACCAGCCCAAATTCATTGTTTTGGTCGTAACTTAGCGTAGACAAGTCAGAACGCTATGCTGTCTCAACCTACACGTGTAGAATCTCAAGCCAGACGCTACGACTGGTCACATGCATGCATCCGGCAACGAACAGTGGACATACAATGCAAAACATGCAAATCAGACCCACGACCAGTCCACCGATAAGATCATACAAGCTGTAGAAAACTGCAGAAGGTCCCAGACATCATCCACGACCCTGGGGCGACTGTCGATCACCTCCGAGCAGGTAATCCACCACCAGACGACGCCTTGGTTCCACTTGGGTCCGCATCAGGGATGTGCACGAGCATGGACACGGCCGAGTGGTCACAGTTAACTGTACAGGTCGACTGGAACGTCACAAATCACAACATTGTCGAGTTATGAATGAGGCATAGTTGGGGTGGTTGGGTCGATTGCGGAGCGACATGTGTGGAGTTGCATCGTGAGTGGTCGGATTCTAGAAGGTCTGCGGAGGAATCGGGGGACTTCGATTATCGACGGTGAAGATGCGAGATGAATCTCTGTAAATCGAGATTCGTCTCGGTGTGTCAAGAAGTGGACGGAAAGGTCGTGATGCTTTTGACGTAGATTTGCGAGAGTGGTCGAAGTTGTCAGAAGGTTCGGGAAGATTCACTGAGGGCGAGGGCAGTTGGTCGGTTCGCCCTCAAACTTTGGATCGAATATCGTGGTCTTACGATGCGATGGGCTTGTTTTTAATAACAGAAATGCCCACTTGTAAAGATCAGGGACTCGTGTATGTCCTGTATGTAAGGCAGCTTGTCAAAATGCAAGTTTTTTTAGGACATGCAGGTTGTTCACGATTGAATTCTTCGAGCAAATAGCGGATGAAGTTGTCATGTTTTTCCTTTTTCTGTCGCAAAATGGAAAACATGGGTACCAATGAAATTTCATTTTCAACTATAGACACCGCTGGTCTATGGACCCAAACGATATGCACTGCTGTATTTGCGCCATTGCAAGATTTTGGCGGTTATTCCAGCGCTCGCCTTGGTTCGTGAGGTCGCAAAGCGGCGTGATACTTCAATGAGTACAAATTAGCAAGCAGGGGATTGCGACACATGTGCCTTCTGCTGAGCTGCCGCTGCTTTTGCAGCAGCTGCTGCAGCATGAGGACAGGGGGGAGGCCGATCCTCGAGCCAATTCAAACTGACTTGCGCCGATGAAGCATCGAGGCAGCAGGCCGTCGCAGCTTAGGCTGCTGCTCGCACGTTACGCTACTCCTGGGACGCTCCGTTTGGATGTCCCGCGTGGTGGCCAAGAAATTCTCGTGAAATAAAACTCTAGTTTTCGTTTCACCATGGCGCCGGAAATGAGCCGGCCCACCCAGCGCAACGCCGCAGGCCTGGCCCTTGCTGCCCTGGGTTACATTGCAGCAGACTACTTCCTCTGCGGCGGCAACGGGGCTGCTTGGCTGCCCCCCGCAGCAGCAGACCTAGTCCAACCTGTGCTGTGGGGCGGGCTGGGCGTGCTGTGCCTCACACGTGCGGCCACGTATCCCCATTGGCTGATGGAGTTCCGTGCAGCCCCCAAGTTCGTGGGTTGCCTGCTGCTGATGGTGGCGGCAATTGCGGTGGAGGTGGTGATGGTGCAGTTCGTGACCGTTGTGCTAGGCCTGGACTGGCAAAGGTGGGCGGAAAAGTGTTGTTGACGTTGGCCAACGTCAGCAGTTCTGTTGACGTTGCTTTTGCTATTGACGTTGGTTGAGCTATTGACGTTGCTTGAGCTATTGACGTTGTAGGTGCTGTTGTTTGTTGAAGGCGCAGTTCTGTGAAACGGTTGAGAATCTGAATTTCTATCCCAGCGAAAGTGGTGGTTGTGGCGCTGTTGCTAATGCACGGATAGTCTGGCGCAGCATACATGAAGTCTAGCGCTGTATGTAAGCCTCGGAACACAGGTTCGCACCAAAGATATCCAAATGTATTCAAATGTATAAAAACATGTAGCCACATGTATCAATACGGTATCCAGATGTATCCAATGGCTCCTGGCGCTCTAGGCTCGTGGAGTCCAACCTGGTCACATCACATGTGGGATCACTCCAGTCCCCGGTTGCCGAGGCTTGGCAGCATTTGTTGAGGCTGACACAACGTGTTTTGATTTTGACATACTGTACGTTGAGTGAAACCTAGCATGTGTTGAGCCTGACGCAGCGTGCCCTCCTGCTCGTGGATTTTTCGTGACAGCATATTGTTTCATTCCCGCACATCGTGATGTCAACGCGCACATCCATGTCCTACTCTTGCTCATAGGATTTTTCTTCAGCCTCCTCCTTGTCAGCCTCCTCCTCCTCGTGATTGCCCTCCTCCTTCTCGTGCTCTCCTCCCCCCCTCCCCCTTCCCCCCCATTCCTCGTCCTCGTCCTCGTCCTCGTCCTCGTCCTCGTCCTCGTCGTCGTCGTCGTCGTCCTCCTCCTCCTCCCCCTCCTCCTCCTCCTCCTCCTCCTCCTCCTCCTCCTCCT
>SZWC01001280.1:125233-135987 GCA_023375785.1 Penium margaritaceum | reverse complement strand
TGTCTTGGCGAAGCGGGAAGCAGGGCTGCATCGCACGTAGCTCGTCGGAGGCAGAGTATGTGGCTTTGGGGGCAGGGGCTGCTGAGGCAGTTTGGCTGCAGCGCTTGTTTCTTGAGCTTGGGCAGTCAGTACCCGCCATTGTGCTGCGTTGCGACAACCAGAGTGCTCTCGCCATTGCGGAGAACTCTGGTGTTTTTCATGCTCGCACAAAGCACATTGCGGTTGAGCATCACTTCGTTCGCGATCTGGTGGAGCGACGCGTGATCTCCATCATGTGGGTTGGCACTGACTTGCAGCGAGCTGATTTCTTGACGAAGGCACTTGCACGCGGAAAGTTCCTGGTGGCCATTCGCTCTGTTGGGCTTCGCCCCGTGCGTGACAGTGGTTGAGTGTGGGGTGTACGTTGCTGTCTCATCTGTCTGTGTCACTCACTCTGTGGTTGTACCAGTGCTGCACGCGTATGGACATGCGTACCATCGGGTCATGGGGGAGTGTTGTGATTTGTGCCGTTTCTGTACAGTTTACTGTGACCACTCGGCCGTGTCCATACTCGTGCAGATCCCTGAGGCAGGCGGCCCTGGTGACACCGGCGCGACGACAGGCGGCGGCCTACCCGTCTGGAGGTGACCGACCACTGCTCCAGAGCCCCAGATGTCACCGGGACTCCTTGCTGTGCCTTCTACGTCTTGCAGGCGCCTTTCGGCGGACTGGGCATGAGACCCATTTGCATGTTTTTGCATTATATACTCGCTGTCAGTCGATGGATGCATGCATGTGACCAGTCGTTGCGTGCGTCTTTTGATTCTGCACGTCTAGGTTCAGACGGCGCAGGATTCTGACATGTGTGCGTAGAGTTACGGCCAAAACAGTGGTTTTAGGCCGGTTTTAGGACAGATCTAGGACTGCCGCGTGCGACACCCGCTGTGCGCCGCGGCAGGTATTTATGCCCTGGACCTGTCATTTGTCATTTCTCTCTGCATTTACTAAGCTATTGAAGCTTATGAGACTTTGCGCGTCTCCCTAGCCTGATCCTTGCTGTTTCTTGCACCTGCCTGCTTGCTAGTGCATCAGCTGACTGGACAGTGTCGCCACGTCAGCAGCAGCAAGGCTAGGAAGCTTCCTAGCAGTTTCTCACCTTGGCGACAAACTAGTGATAGATAATGTTGGTGTCCAGGCTTTGAGCTATCATATGGCCTTGTTCAGGGAGAACCTCCTACTTTGAGCTAATGGTTCCCCAATGGCTACACTACTCTCTCTGTGACACATGTGGTACATTCTGACCCCCTAGGTCACACGCAAATCTGATAGAGTTTTCTCAGTGGTTGAGACCCGGACACTTGGTAGTTTGTGCCAGTGCTTCGAGAGAGCCCATAGAATTTGATTGTACATTGTCTCTGACAGGTTGTTGTTGTGATTTGTGATGTTCGTGTACAGTTTATTGTGACCACTCGGCCGTGTCCATACTCGTGCAGATCCCTGAGGCGGGCCCTGGTGACACCGGTGCGACGACTGGCGGCGGACTACCGGCTTGGAGCTGGCCCACTACCATTCCATAGCTCCAGATGCTGCCGGGACTCTCTGTTGTCTTCTCTACAGCTTGCAGGCGTCCTTCGGCGCACTGGCCATGAGCCCTATTTGATTGTTTTTGCATTGTATGTCCATTGTCTGATGATGGATGCATGCATGTGACCAGTCATAGCGTCCGTCTTTTGACTATGCACGTCTAGGTTTAGACGGCGTAGCATTCTGACATGTGTGCGCAGAGTTACGGCCAAAACAACGATTTTGGGCCGGTTTTAGGACAGCTCTTGGACTGCCGCGTGTAGGCTGCTGCGCTAAACAAGTAAGCAGCAGCTGGGGTGAGGCTTGGAAGACACCAAGCGAGCAATAGTGTTAACGTGGAAGTTTAGACGCGTGTTAGTGAGAAAAAACGAAGGGTAACAGGCAATGAGGTGGTAGCCGTCGGGTGGGGGGGAGCGAGCGAGCGAGCAGCGAGCTCGATCTCGCACGCCCTCTCCCAAGTTCACTAAACTAAACTAAACTACCCACTAAAAGTTGCAACCTGTCAACTAGGTCACTGGAGGGAAGAAAGGCCAAGGAATAGGCCAGAGTATGAACCCGACGTAAATGTGTGTCCACAAATGCACGCCAGCCATAGACACGTGAGATTTGATGCCTGGTTGATGCCCGGCTGTGAGACTCGCTGTGAAGTCATGCCACCATGATGTAGCAGCCAGCAGGGGTTGCCTCTCTCCAGTTAGTCACCTGCGTCAGTAAGGTGAGTGTGCAACGAGGCCAGAGGTCACCGTGTGGTATTGACACAAACCCAACACTCCCCCATGACCCACGGCCGACTTGCACAATGGCATAACAGGCAGTACACTAACGTCACGAGAAGTGACACGACACAAGACTGTACATAGGCACTGGCACAACAGATCAACCAGGAGGATCACGAGGACACAACAGACCAACAGCGTGAATTGCTGCCTTGAAGACATTGCTGCTGAGTGCCTTTGTGAAGAAGTCTGCACGTTGCTGTCGGGTGTCGACCCACACAATCTGAACATCGCCTGTAGCCACACTCTCACACACAAAATGATGTTCCACATTGATATGCTTTGTGCGAGTGTGATGCATGCCATCATGCTCAGCAATAGCCTTTGTGCTTTGGTTGTCGCAACGCAAGGTGATGCAGCGAATGGGAACACGCAATTGCTGCAACAAGCGACACAACCAGACACTTTCACAGGTTCCAGCACCAAGGGCAACATACTCTGCCTCACTGGAGCTGCGTGCAACAAAACCTTGCTTGCCACTTTTCCAATAGATCGCAGTCCCACCAACAAGGAAGACATAGCCAGTGCGACTGCGTGCATCCGTGTCATGCGCCCTATCACTGTCAGTGTACCCATCAACGACCACTGACGGCTGCGCCCGGTAACACAGACCAACTCGGGCAACGGAGAACGCATACCGCACAACACGTAGTGCGGCTTCCATGTGCAGTACACGTGGCGACTGTGAGAACTGCGCAAGGAAGTTGACAGCAAGGCTACGTCTGCTCTGGTGGTGGTGGCGGCAAGGTACATGAGAGACCCTATGACTCGCAGGTAGTCGGTCACGTCCACCGTCTCCCCCAGTTTTGACACGTCCAGAGTTTTCAACAACCTCTGCCCGGCGGGCGTCATCGGTGTTGAGGCGGTGGGGACAGAATCAAGCAGGGAGGTAAAGCGCTCCCCCAGGCTCCAGACGTACGGGGCCTGGTGGACGTGCAGAACGCGACGAGCACGGTCACGCTCAAGCTCCATACCAAGAAACACGCGAGCTGGACCCAAGTCCTTCATNAGCAGGTCATCGACGTACACGAGGATGACAGCAAAGGGCGCCGACCGTGGAGTGACAAAGAGGGAGGGAGCCACCGTGCTCCGGCGATATCCTCCCTTCTCCAGGGTGGAGGTGATCTCCTGGTTCCAGCACCGTGGTGACTGCTTGAGGCCATAGAGGGCCTTTCTCAGTCTCCAAACTCGATTGGTGCCGTCAGAGAACCCAGGAGGCTGCACCATGTAAATATCCTCATCCAGCCGACCGTGCAAAAAGGCATTGTTTACATCCATCTGCTCGAGCTCCTAGTCGTGGTGTGCGACAAGGCTCAGGAGGGCTCGAGCTGTGGTGTAGCGTCCGACGGGAGCAAAGGTCTCGTCAAAGTCAACGCCGGGGACTTGGGAAAACCCCTTTGCCGAAAGTCCAGACTTGTACTTGTCGAGCTCGCCATTAGGCTTGTACTTACGACGGAAGACCCACCGGGCATCGATTGCCTTGCGGTCTGGTGGGAGATCGACCAGCTCGTATACGGCGTGGTCATCCAGGGCTCTCAGCTTGTCCTGCATGGCAGCCTCCCACTGTTGGGAGTCAGGTGCTACCCGTGCCTGGCGAACAGTGGTCGGGTCAGGCGATGGCGGTGGGGCGACGACCGTTGCATTGCACTCGGCAATGCTCCCAAGGATGGCGGTCTCGAGCGCATGCTCGTGCTCGGATGTGAGCAGTGTGTACCCAAGGACAGAGCTGGGATGCACAACTCCTGTGCCTAGGCCCAGTGCGTCCATACCAGTAGGTATCGCTGGGAGCTGTCCAGACGAGGTCTGCGAAGGTTGAACAGAGGAGGCTGCAGAACCAGAGGAGCGAGAGGGAAGCACACGCAGGCGGCCGCCACGAACAAAAGGTTCGATGGGGGTAGGGCGTGGAGGAGCACTGAGTGGACTGGGTACGATTGGAGTGAGTGGACTGGATGGGGATGCAACAGAATGTGCGGGAGAGATGGACTCAGCAGATGGGGACTCAGGTGAGGACACCACAGGGGATGACGGAGTTCCAAGCGAGCTAGATGACACCGACGGGGGGGCATCAGAGGATGGTGGAGTCACAATGCCGGCCGTTGGAGAACGCTCCGAGGGTGAAGGTTGCTGAGACGGGACAGTAGCAGAGACGACAGGGGCAGACGGGACTATCAGGCCGACCTCCCCCCACACCGAGAGAGCGAAAGCAGGGAGGCAGCGGACGGGTGACGATCGAGGTCACGAAGAAACACAGACTTGAAGAACAAGGCATCGCGGGACTCAACGACGCGCTGGCGTTCTGAATACCAGAAGCGCCAGGCTTTGGACTGGGAGGAAACGCCCAAGAAGGGGCAGAGACGTCCACACGGGGAGAGTTTCCCGTCGCGGAGATCCTCTGGGAGCCAGACATACGCAATGCTACCCAAGACGCAAGCCAGGCGGAGGTCAGCACGAGAGCCGTACCAGCGCTCAAAGGGCGTAACGGTGCGAGGAAGAGGACCGTGAGGGACGCGATTCCACACCCAGGTCATATAGCTCATGGCCTCAAAGGCAAAGAGAGGGGAGAGCCCAGACTCAGACAAAAGCGTGCGGACTCCATCGGCAAGGGTCCGATTCCAACACTCAGAAACTCCGTTTTGCTGAGGTGTGTAAGGAGCTGAAGTCTCCAGACACACCCCTTGGGACTCAAGAAATCGAGCGGTGGGCCCAAGGAACTCACCGCCACGATCACTGCAAAAGATGCGTAGTGAATGCTGACACGCACGTTCAGCCTGAACGAGCCACGACGGGAGGAAAAAAGCAGCATCACTCTTCTGACGAAGAGCGAAGATCCAACGAAAACGGAAGAAATCGTCAGTAAGGCACAGGACGTAACGCCCGACCCCCCCTAAGAAAGTCATGGGGAAGAGATCCCATGACGTCGGCATGAACAAGATCGAGAGGGTGAGCGGACTGGGAGTCCGAAGAGGCAAAGGGCGAACAATGCATCTTGCCTTGGGCACAGTCCAGGCAGTCAGAAGGGCATGGCGCAGGGAAGGTGGAAGGGGACAAGCCAACAGCGGGTTGAAGGCGAAGCATGCTATTGATAGCATCAGTGTGCACATGGCCAAGACGGCGATGCAAGAGCTGGATATCAGCGGGAGAAAGGGAAGGCGCGACGTGAGCAAGGGACAAGCCAACAGCGGGTACAGAGGGGGCATGAAGGGGAACACGATACATCTTGGCACACTTAACCCCCCGCAAGACGACGCGACCAGAAGAGCGAAGACGGACAGTGCCTATGCCCTGACTAGCCAAAAAATCGATGCCAAATCCATGCCCTGATCATCGAGGGACGTCACTGACAGCAGGCTGAGTTCCAACGAAGGCACGAACAGAACGTCAGGCAGAAACAGCACGCCACCGGGGCCGACAAAACGGATAACACCAATGCCTTGGACGGGAAGGAGCTGGCCGGAACCAGTGCGCACAAAGCGAACAAAGCCAACAGGACCCAAGGAGACAAAAGCGGACCGAACAGAGGTCATGTGATGGGTGGCTCCGGAGTCGAGGACCCAGAAGCCACCAGAGACACGGACATTGGGAAGGACGCCCCAGGTGGCAACAATGCCGACGGAGGGCGGGGATGAATCACAGGCAACAAGACAACGAGGGAGAACGACAGATTGCCAGTGCTCGACCCAAGGAACAGACGAGGACGGCAACCCAAGAACGTGACCGGGGGGGTCCCCACGAAGAACGTGACCGGGGGGGTCCCCACGAAGAACAGGCAAGACCTCTGGCCAACGAAGCCACACTCTCACCTCCCTGATCACGAAGGTGAAGACGATGGAGGAGAGACTGTTCCAGTTGGCGCTCGCTGTCGATGGAGGCTGCAGACGATGGAGCAGGCACGCTCGAGGGAGAGGCGAACCACGAAGGAGGGACGTAGGCCGAGGAAGGTGGGCCCGCAAAAGCGGGCGCTCCATAGGGCGGCTTCCAGCCCCAAGGGTAGAGGACAGGCGGATGGACGCCGGTGACACCGGTGGTGGAGTAGGCGTGAGCTGGGGAGGGACTAGCAGACAAAGTAGAGCTGGAGCTAGAGGTGATGCCGGGAGAAGAAGAGGAGGGCCCGCTGGTGCGCGCCTAGTGAGCACGCATGGCGTGTGCGAGGCGGACGTCGTGAGGGGGTGCAGGGCACTTGCGAGCGGAGTGCTCAGAGGAGCCACAGTTCCAGCACACCACCTCACCAGGAACACGAGACGGCGCAGCAGATTTGCTCTTCCCTTTGCCTTGCCCATGACCGCGACCACGTCCACGACCCTGGGAGGCAAGGGCCGTGGCCGTAGAGGTAGAGGAGGAAGAAGAAGGCGATGGAGACGAGGCCAATGGAGCAGCGTAGGAAGAAGTGGAGGTGGCGATGGAGACGGCGGCCACTCCTGCGACTGCAGTGCGACGAATGCGCTTGTTTTGGAGGCTCGACCACCACGCTGCAAGCCTATCAGCAACAAAATCCCAGAGGGCACCAACGCCTGGAGGAGAATCGGGTGGAACAGGCTGGGAGGCAAGACGCTGCAGCTCATCTGCTTTGACATCACGGAGAAGGTCGGACAGCTCGGGGATTAACACGTTGACCATGGTGTGCACAGCTGATAGCTGACCTGGTGCGGCCTTATCAAGTTCGCGAAGCAGCTTGAGCACGCGTGCCCAATAGGCGTCGGCCGACTCGTCCGCTCGCATTAAGAGCGTGTTGAACTGAACGGTGAGAGCACTTTGTGTCGCCTGACCTGTGACTGTCGTGCGCCGACGAAGCATGGTGTACGCACCGACTGGGTCAGCCAGACGCTGAACAGCGGGGTTAGCATTGTAGGTGCCAACCTCGTCGACGAGTGTCTCAGGGGCAGTAGCAATGAGGGCGCGGACAGCGCGAGCAGACTCGTCAGCGACAGGG
Source organism: Penium margaritaceum (assembly GCA_023375785.1). Classification (NCBI taxonomy): domain Eukaryota; kingdom Viridiplantae; phylum Streptophyta; class Zygnematophyceae; order Desmidiales; family Peniaceae; genus Penium; species Penium margaritaceum. Next base: position 128,721 of record SZWC01001280.1, on the reverse strand, counting down.
GTGAAAAAAGGTATGGCAGGGAAGTAGTATTCCCAAAGACGTTCTCCCTGGGCCCATGCACTAAACCGGGTCTCCCAGGAAGAGAAAGCAAGTCCAGTAGAAAAGACAGGAGGCTGGGAGAAGAAGTCATGCTGGCAGGAGACTGCGACAGGAGAGACAGCAGATGGGGTGACAGCAGGGTTAGAGGCAGCAGAGTTAGCACCAGGTGGGGTGGAAGAGACACCGGCACCGGCGCCAGCAGAGGAGCCAGCGGGCATGACAGAGGCAGCAGGCAGTCGTTTGAGCACAAGCGCAGCCACCTCATCTGCGAAGGCGGCGCGATTGTCATTCGCGACTTTGAGACGCTCTTCAGCATCACGCTGAGCGTCGCGAGCGAGGGCCAGCTGGCGCTGAAGGTCTGCTATGACCGACTCGTCGTCACCAGGCNGGAGACTGCGACAGGAGAGACAGCAGATGGGGTGACAGCAGGGTTAGAGGCAGCAGAGTTAGCACCAGGTGGGGTGGAAGAGACACCGGCACCGGCGCCAGCAGAGGAGCCAGCGGGCAGGACAGAGGCAGCAGGCAGCCGCTTTAGCACAAGCGCAGCCACCTCATCTGCGAAGGCAGCGCGGTTGTCATTCGCGACTTTGAGACGCTCTTCAGCATCACGCTGAGCGTCGCGAGCGAGGGCCAGCTGGCGCTGAAGGTCTGCTATGACCGACTCGTCGTCACCAGGCATGGTGACTACTAATGGGCCCTGCCGAGAAAGTTTTGGCAGAGTTTCCCCCGCCCCAGTGGGCGTGGGAAAACTGGGAATGCCTCAGGCACTATGAATATGTGCTGCAAGACAGCCCGACCCAAATCACACAGACAAGCCACCGCAGAGAAAAGAGACAGAGGACGGGAGAAGGGAGATGCAAACAAGGAGACCTCACGAGGCGTATGAGGGGTTGCGCAAGAGAGCAAGAACAGGCGGGACAATGGAAGCAGCTGCAGCGGAGAGCACAGAGACACAAGATGCAACCGGCACAATCAGTGCCAGGCAGCCTGTGGTGAAGGCGGCGCCAACGGTAGGAAGGATCGCCGCTGCAACGACGGCCGCCGTGACGAGTGTGGTGATGTCAGAGGGTGCAGATGCAGATGCTGCAACAGCGACGGCTGTGGAGGTGCGAATGGCCGTAGCTGCAGCGGATACGGCAGAAGCTGCAGAATCTGTTGCAGAGGCCACAGATGATGCAGCTGCCGCTAGCTGTGTCCCAACATCAGCCGCTGCCGTCACCAACGGTCCAACTACAACGGCCGCCTCAGTGTAGGACTCAACGGCGCGGCCAGCTGACATTGATGCAGGGGCACGTGCTGCTCTAGCTGCGGCGACAAAGGTGGCAGCAGCTGCCGCGTCTATCACGGCGGACACGGTATGTGTGAAGGTGCGAGCGAGCTCTAGCGCATCCTGACGCCAAGTTGAGTGCGACAACGCAGCAGCGGTGTCATGCGGCTGTTGAATCCCCCCAGAGGCACCAGGGGAGGGAGGGCTTACCGAGCGTTGTAGTGTCGAGCTCTCCCCTGAGGAGCCACCGAGATCCTCCCAGTGCGCCAGCGTGACGACGACCACCACCAGACGGTGGTGCGGAGACTGCTACAAGGTTGTAGTGCCGATTCTCCACAATGCCGCTTGCTGCTCCTGTCAAGTTGGTTATGCGGCTGCTGTGGTGAAGGTATTTGCTACAGCTGCTGTTGCTGCTGCCGTGCTGCTGCTGAGCTGCTGCTGACCTATTTGCTCAGCAGCTGCTGATCTGCTGCTGAGCTACTGCTGAGCTGTTTGCGAGCAGCTACTGAGCTGCTACTGAGGTGATGCTGCGCTGCTATTAAGATGCTGCTACGAAGCTGCTGAGTTGATGCTGAGCTACTGTTGAGCTGTTTGCTGAGCAACTGCTGATCTACTGTTGAGCTGCTGCTGAGCTGCTGTTGAGCTGTTTGCTGAGATGCTGCTGAGTTGCTGCTGAGGTGATGCTACGCTGCTACTAAGATGCTGCTGCGAAGCTGCAGAGGTGCTGCTCAGCTGCTGGTGAGTAGTTTGTTGCTAAGATGCTGCTGCGAAGCTGCTAAGGTACTGCTAAGCTGATGCTGATCTGCTGCTAAGATGCTGGTGCTAAGCAGCCACTGAGCTGTTTGCTGAGCTGCTGCTGAGTTGCTCCTGAGCTAATGCTGCGCTGCTGCTAAAATGCTGCTGCGAAGCAGCTGTTGAGCTGTTGATGAGGTGCTACTGCTGGGCTGTTGCTGCGGAGTTGAGGAGCTAGATCCACTACTGCTGGGATGCTGCGAGGCTGCTACTGTTGAGCTATGGAAGCTGAGCCGTTGTTCACGTTGTAGCTGCTGCAAATACTGCTAGGAGACAGCAACAGACCCCCCCACGCTGCCGAATTTTTTTTGGCAGCGTTTCCCCCGCACCAGTGGGCGTGGGAAATATGGGAAGGCCGTGGGAACACTTGTAGGAACCTGTTCCAACCCCACCCAACCCAGGATTAGAGGGGAGCCCAACCAGTAGGAGGAGGGGAAGACCAAAGAGCCCGGACGGAAGAATGCCGTCACTCGCTGCTGCTGAGGCTACAACAATCAGCTGCTGTTGTGCTAGTAGATTGTGATGGCGGGGTGGATGCGCGACGCCAAGAGTGGCCGTCGCGGGTTCGGCCCAGGATACGTGGGCAGCAGATTGATCCGCTACCCGTCTTCCACGCAAACTGCTCTGATACCAGTAGGCTGCTGCGCTAGACAAGTAAGCAGCAGCTGGGGTGAGGCTTGGAAGACACCAAGCGAGCAATAGTGTGAACGTGGAAGTTTAGACGCGTGTTAGTGAGAAAAAACGACGAGAAACAGGCAATGAGGTGGTAGCCGTCGGGTGGGGGGGAGCGAGCGAGCGAGCAGCGAGATCGATCTCGCGCGCCCTGTCCCAAGTTCACTAAACTAAACTAAACTACCCACTAAAAGTTGCAACCAGTCAACTAGGTCACTGGAGGGAAGAAAGGCCAAGGAATAGGCCAGAGTATGAACCCGACGTAAATGTGTGTGCAAAAATGCACTCCAGCCATAGACACGTGAGATTTGATGCCTGGTTGATACCCGGCTGTGAGACTCGCTGTGAAGTCATGCCACCATGACGTAGCAGCCAGCAGGGGTTGCCTCTCTCCAGTTAGTCACCTGCGTCAGTGAGGTGAGTGTGCAACGAGGCCAGAGGTCACCGTGTGGTACTGACACAAACGCAACACCGCGTGCGACACCCGCCATGCGTCGCGGCAGGTATTTATGCCTTGGACCTGTCATTTGTTATTTCTCTCTGCATATGCTATTGAAGCATTCTGACACTTTGTCTTGTGTCTCCTAGCCAAACCCTTGCCGTTGTGTGCACGACCTGTGACTGTCGTCACTGTCTGACCTGGCACTGACGCCTACTCAACGGCTCTATTGCTAGGAAGCTTCCACGCATTTCCTCATGGTATCAGAGCAGTGAGACA